>VZTH01006317.1:521514-627562 GCA_013397815.1 Aleadryas rufinucha
AGCCTGGCTGCTGGAGCCTCTTACACTGTGCTCTGACACAGAAGCCAAAAAATCTAATTTTTTGCCCCCCACACACATGGCACCTGGGATGCTGCACCCTGACAGTGCCACCAATGCAGCCTCTGCTGGCATCTGCAAGCAGGAGGGGCAGGGGAACAGGAGCAGCAGAAGGAACAGGCACAGCAGCTCTTACCCTGCCAGCCCTTGGGCTGATGCTTTGCCTTCAAATGCTTGTCATATTAGGTGGGCTTAATTTATTTTCGTTTCAGTGTAATTAACAGTTTTGTCACAGCAGGAGGGCTGTTAAAAACAGAGATGCACGTAAAAAAAAAAAAAAAAGGCAGGATTTTTTCAAACTTTTCTTTTTTTTTTTTTTTTTCCTTTTTGATTCCCAGGAAGTGAAATAAATGACTAGAGATGGTTTGGGCTAGAGGTCCCTAGAGGATTCTCTTTCCAAAGAGCAACTCCTCATGGACATCACATTAGAACTGCCTACTTGTGTGCANTTTGGAGATGTGGATTTGGGGTTGCTTTTTCCTTTTCTGTAGGGTCTGGAAAGGGCGTGTTTGTTAGACCCCTATGCTGGCCAGAACTCGAGACGTGGCAATCTCTGTGCAGTTTAGCAGAAGATGCAGGGAGGTGGGCTGGGCTCATAAGGACCCGGCCAGGCAAAGCCATGGCCGTGGGGATTGTGCCATGCACCAAGGCAGAGCCCAGCTCCTCCACCTGGAGTCACACAGAGGGGTGAAAATGTGTTGCTGTTTGTCCTCTTCTCAGTGCACACTTACAGCAGCACGAGCAAGGTCCCTGGTGATGCCCATGGAGATTGACTCAGTCCTTGGGGAGGGCAGTAATTCATCTATTTTGGCTGGGTTTTTGTCATGGCACTATGGCAACTGTAAATAATCTCAACTACCAGCACTCACCTACTTTAAAAACCACACTAAATGACCAAATGTACAAAAACCACTGAAAAGACCAGTAATACCACACTCAATGTGATTGCTTTGGGGCAACACTCATCACCCAACAGCCTACAGTCACTTGCTGGCCTGGCTGTTGTTTTACCACAACCACACCAAAAGGTATAAAAGGTGAAAAGAGGTAAAAATAGGACTGTTGGCACACCCATTCCCTGAGGAACAGCCTGTAACATTTCTGGAGCAGGAAACCATGTCCTTATTTTGTATGTGATGCATTTATCACAACAGCATCCTTACCTCAGTCCTCAAAATAAAGCCAGGCATGCTCTTGGCAGAGCCTCTCATCCTCCCCGGCCTGGGATAGTCAGATGCTGTCCAACACCTTTGTGCCTTTGGATGCTGGGCTGGATCTGTCACCTGTAGCTAGCACCCTGACTGATTGCAGGGTGGGGCATTGTGGAGGGGTGTGTGACACACGCCTCACCTTTCCCCACCCCAAATGCTGCATTACAGGACAGGCACAGCCCCACGCCTCACCATCATGAGGCTTCTCCTTAAAATCAAGTCTGATCAGATGTTCATTATCATTCCCTTTCATCCAAAGATAATAAGGCATGATTTGCAGAACATTATCATTACAAAAATATTATAATTAATGAAGGGAGGCTGGACACACTGTTCTAACTGCTTGTCTTCCCCTGCACACTGAGGAACGGGGATCACCTCAACAGCAAAGACACTGGGGCAGTTCCTCCTCCATCAGAGTGTCACCACGACAGGCAGCTCTGGTTTTCAGAGGTTCTCTGGGTGCCAGCCGTGGGGGACCCGTGCTGGTGGCAGGGATGCCCAGGTGTGTCCCGTGCACAGGTTAACCGAGCGGGCAGGTGGACGTGGGCGCCGTCTATCGCTGCCTCCTATTTTCCAGAAGCAGCCCTCAAAAACGCCTCATCTTCAAAGAGCTCTCTAAAGCTTCTTTGAAAACAAAATGATTAAAGGCTATCTTCCCTCTCATCCAACATCAGACACATCGCACGCCGCATCCTTGCTTTCACCCCTGATTATGCATGCAGCTTTTCCCAGCTCCCAGTTTTGCGTCGGCATGGAAGTTACAACCCCAAATTAAAAGCGAGGTTCATTACTGCACATCAAAGCCGGCGCTGTGCCTCGGCCAGCCTGGCCCTGTCTTTAATTTATGGGTGCGTGGCCAGGCTGCAGCTCTGCTTGTGAGGCGTCTGCAGCCCCCACAGGTTTGTAAGGCAAGCTAAGGGCGTCTAGTGCTGCTGGTGGGGCTTTTCCAGAATAATCAACAACCTCAACTGTACTTGAAGGGAGATGGAGAAACACTGGGCCATTACACATTAAGTTTTTAGAGTCATTTAAAATTATTATTAATAATAATCTTAATNGAATGCGAGCCACAAGGCAGTAAAATATTCCGCAGTCTCACACAGCAGCAGCCAAGCTGCAGAATAAAAAAAGCATGTGAGGAATCTGCTCTATAATGCTAACGAGGTGGCACCCGCCACCACCGCTTTGTCAATAAAATGGGAGGCCCGTTTTGCTCAGTTCAGGGAGCACGGACACCCAGGGAGGAGCCTTGGTGTCAGTCCCTCTCCCATCTGATATTCCCTGGGCTGTGGGAGCCATGGGCCAGCGTGGCGGGGGTGTCACCCAGCAGTGCCCCAGCCCCACGGACACGGAGGTGCCCGCGGCCACCGCCACCCTCCGCCTCGCTTTGCGGGGTCGCGGTGCCTTCACCTCTCACCGCCCCTACGTGAAGTCGAAACGATCGGAAGGTGAAAGATGTTAAGAAAATGTAGTAACACCTCATCAAGTCTCCGTGGGAAAAGCTTTAAAAGGGGCTTGGCTTACATCAGGTCACTCAGAAAAGAAGTGTAATTATTCAGGGTAAGATCCAGCCTCTAAATGCGAAGGCGGGCGACAGCCCATCATCAGCCCCGACGGCAGCGCGGGCTCTGCGGCGGGGCTCTCAGCAGAGCGGGGATGAGCAGAGAGGTGAGGGAGAACCGTGTAATGCGACCTGAATTAGCGGCTATAGATAGTGCTTCCTGCATGTTTTACATTTTCAAATAAAAAGGATCTTCTTGTTTAATGGTTAATAAAAATCATTGGTGCTCCCAGGGCATGGATCCTGACAGATGCAGACCATGCTGGAGGGACCAGCTACAAGACACGAGAGAAGATGAAACCGATGATTTTATTTTTCTTTTCTTGTGGAGTACATCACCAGCAGCATTTGCAAGTTAATTTGTAATATAATTATATGTTGCTTCTGTCACAGAAGCGCAGCATGTGTGCTGGGCCAGAGGCCTGCCAGTGCCACAGCCCAGCCAGCGCTGCTGCAGTGGGGAGCAGCCAAGAGCTGAGGGGCTCTGTGTGTGTGCACACACGGATATGGACACGTTGGGATCTATAAATACATTTATGGACACTGTACAGGTTTGAAAGCAAACCAGTGACTCCAAGTCAGAAATACAATTTAATAGGGAAAAGGTAAAATAAATGCAATAGTACAAAAGCGAACCACTGACAAAGTCAGAATACAACCTGGCACCCTGTCAGTCAGGGTGCTGGTAGCAGTTCAGATGAAGTGGTCCTGTTAAAGCAGTGATCCTGTAGAAAAAAAAAGTCTGGTCTTCGTCTGAAAGTCCAGTGGTAGCTCTTGTCCTCTGGAAATCCAGTGGGAAAAGGCTGTCTGTGGTGTTTGGAATCCCAGTTTATATTCAAGATGGAATGCTTGGTTTCTCCCTCTGTGTGGAGCTTCTCACAATGGGATGATAAGGCATTGATGGGCCCATTAACAAAAGATTGTCCAGAGGCAGTTATCTATGAGCCATGGGCAGGGTCCTTGATTGCCCATTAAACAAAGATAGCTCCCCGAGGGAGGAGGCAAGGAAAACACTGCCCCACCTGGATTCAATATTTTATGAAGATGGTAAAAGAATAAATGTTTTTGGGCCCGTCTTACACTGTAACCTAGGACAGACACATATATGCACCTACGTATGTGTGTGTATACGCGTGTACCTTATATACACACTCATATACACGCATGGACATACCTGCACACTCATACGTGTAATAAATACACACATACATACAAAAATATCATTTTATATAGAAAACTAAAATTATATTTGTGTGATGGATACTGTAGAGAAGAGCAAGCTGACTGCCCTGCAGCACGTGCTGCATCAAAGCCACAAAGAATAACAGGCCAGAGGGGCTGGGCCCTGCCCAGCTCCCTGTGCAGCTCCCAGCACTGCCACCTTCCCAACAAAACCAAAACCTGCCATGCCAGCCTCGTGGCAGCATTGCACCCTCACTCTGAAAGCTGGGTTGACTTTTTTAAAATTAATTTATTATTATTTTTATTATTATTTCTTTTCATGGCATGCCATGTAGAGGATTATGGTCAGTAATAGTTTTCTAAGAAATAAAGTCTATGAAAGTAATTGTTAGGAACAAGCTGCAATGGCAAATTGCTGAGTGGTTGCCATAGTGCAGGAGCACAATTTGAGATTTAATATCATTACTAATGATATTTACTTGGCCTGCAGGAGGGAGTGAGACTTGTGCTCTCTAAATGTCATTTGACTGCTAATATGTCAGTGTGCACACCCAGCCTGGCTGTGGGGAGGGATCTGGAGTGACCAGGGCCACCACTGCCCACAGGCAGCGATCTGTGCTGGTGTCCCCTGCCCAGGCTATGCCAAGGAGCCCCCATGTGACAGGGATGGGGGATCCCAAAGAGCCACACACTCGTGTAGCAGCAGTGCTGGGGCTCAGCTGCTCCCTGGGACACCCAGAACCAGCCCCAGCCTCCTGTTTCCTGATCTTTTTTGGCTCATCCACACAGACTGTGAGCTCAGGCTTCCTCTCCTATTGGGCTTCTCCATGCGAGGGGGAGACATATTGCCTTGCTGTAAAGTGAGCCATTTAGCTTATTAAACGCTGTTCAGGGTGCCCTGAGGTCTGTGCACATGTGGGACCATCAAGAGAGAATCGTTATTATTATTGTTCTTATTAGTCATAGTCATTTTCCCAGCGATAAGTCTCGTGTCCAGATGTCTTCCCATCCATCGCCTCAATTTTTTGACGCCAGCACAAAACTGTTGTGAAGATGGACTAGTCCAAGTCCCACTTCAAACAGTGCAGGAGCGGAACATCCATGCAAAAATAAATATATATTTTTTAAATTAAAAGACAAATGAAAGAAAGGGTCATAGTTGGCTAAAAATGAATTGCGCAGTGCGTAAAAGAGAAAACAGATTAGAGAAGATAACGTTTTAGTTTAAGTGTTCCATCATTATTAATTCATTTGGTGCTCTTTATGATAATACCAATCATTTGGAATTCATTTGGTGTTTATGTGGATGTCATCTCGACTCCTGCAGAAATTCCAAAGTAATTCAGCATTAATGTGCTATTAAAAATTGTTACCAGCTACTACCTTTATTACTTCACCAGCACAGCCTAATCTTTCTTCTCTCATTCTCTAAATTCAAATTCCAGTGTTTATTTTGCTTTTATCTTTATTAGGGTTTTAAAATGTAATGCTTCTATTTAAAAATTCTCCTTATGCTACATGAGTATTGTCTCTTTTTTTGACAGCATCAAAATTATGCAAATAAAAGAGGGGGTTAATGGTGATTTTTCATTTTATTGCTGGCATGTGACTGAGAAACAACCAAAGAGGCTTCAGCTTATCATTTACAAGAGTGAATTTACCAAGCTGGTACTTGTGCATGCAGCAGATAACACTGAACTAAATCTGGATGAAATAACACCTGTCGTGTGGAGGCCTTTGGGGTTGGGCACTGCAGGTGCCTCAGGAGAAGGGATGAGGCTGTCACAGCCCTCCCAAGGGTGCAGGGTCCCCAGGGGGACCAAGCTGCCACTGGCGACCCTTGGAGCATCCCTCTGCTTCCAGCTGGGAACAGTGGGGAGGCAGCTGCAGAAATGGAAGTTCTGGGTCCAAACCCCAGCAACAGAGGAAAAAAAAGGCTGCACTTTCTTGTAACATTACGAAACAAAACAAAATAAATAAAGGAGATTAAATGCAAAAAACTTACATTAAAGGAATATTAATTAGCTTTTATAGTCAGGAACTTGATGGTTAGAAAATGCCAGATTGCTGGGGGAAAAAAAAAAGAAAATCCCAAGGCTGGAGTCAGCCCCCAGCTGTGCCTGTCTTGTTGTGCAGCTCCCTAATTATATGATCCATACTATTTTCCCCATGGATATCTGCCTCTTTGGACCACACACATAGAATGGCACACTGGGGCAGAGTGAAGTCTGGGCTTGGCAGCTCTCAGCATCCACAACTGGAGTGTTGACCTTGCAACCAAATGACACTCTCTCAATGCTGTTTCTTAGCAAATATTACTTGTCTGAAACCACAGACTGCCACAGCCCCACGTGTGTGTGAGCAAAGGCACAGGAGCTGGGATTCTCAGTGCTCTGTAGCCCAGAGGGAGTGGAGGATACACCCCACAGCTGGCCATCAGTCACTCTAAACACAGTTTTCATGGAGAGGAGAGCTGAAGTCCCCCAGGGGACCGATAGAGCAAAGCCCATCAGCGGGGCCAGGTCAGTACCAGGTGGGAGAAAGGAAACAGCCAGGGCTGCTCACACCAGGGCTGACCCGAAGTACCCCCAGTGCTCCCCTGGCCCCTGGCCGTGGAATAGGGACATGCCACCCCCATCCTACAGCATGGCCAGGTCCCAGCTGAGCATCCTCTCACTCATCCTCTCACCATTCACACGACCGCAGAGCACAGATTCACAAAGAGAATAAAGCCCATTGCAGAGGAATTTTCCACTTAATCAAAATCCTGAGAAGAATATGAATGCTTATAGGTTAAAGGAACCTGGCAGCTCTAACTTGTCTGTCATGTCTTTAAGGACTGCCATTAAGTCATAAACGTGACAAAGATTAAAGAGTTTATTAATGTTATTAGAGAGTTGAGATAAAATGCTATGCCTTGCAGGGTCTCTCTCCCTCTCTCACTGTTTAATGAAAACATTTTCATCACTTTCTGAATCTATTATACCAAATATTCATTTCAGGAGTCCTAAGATGATTTTATTTTAATTAGAAAAGATGTGGCAACCACCTGAAAGTAATACAGTTAAAATACCTTGCCACGGTTCCCCTTCTCACCGCTGCTGTCAGATGAGTTTCCTCAGCCTTGCCATGGCAGCAGAGCGAGCCCAGGGTGACTGAAGGAGCACAGGCAAGTTCTGTAGCATGGCAAGACTATCAGGCCAGTCCCTCCTGGACACCCTGAGAGCCAGCAGCACCTCAGCCCAGGCCTTGCAAATGGCTCTGTGAGTGTCCAAATTCACCACGCTGCTGAAGGTTAAGGGGTGAGGAGAGCCACTGCATCCACAGGTGGGACCAGGGGTACATCCCTGGGGAGCAAGCAAGGGGTGAGAGCATCTTCTGCAGGCACAGGAGACAAAGTGAGGTGCTGGCTGGCAGAGAAAAGCAAGTGAAGGAAAGAAACTTAAGAAAATGAAAAAGGGAGCTTGTGATGGCCCATGAAAGGAGCCCTGTGCTCTGCAACTCTCTGGCAACTATTCACAAAACCAGAAGAAGACAAGCAGCAAAAAGCCTTTCTTGGTGTAGGTGCTTTGACTTTGATCTGTGTTATACCATGACTGAGTTTTAATCCATGTTTAGAGCAGGTCCAGTCTTTTGCTGATAAAGACTGGAAATCAAACAGCACTGGGACCGATCCATGTTCCTGTGTGAGCCTTCCCTTCCAGCTCAAGGCTTTGTAACTGTATTTGTAATGCAAGCAGCTCACAGATGCTCCTCCTTTTTAAACTTTCCAACTAACCCAATTTAATTTGTTAATTCATTCTGTAACCTGATTTACTGTTAATTTATTTTGGTGAGTAAGATATCCCAGCTTTAAGTTCCAATTAATTAAAGGGGAGGGCTTAATGCTTTTGCTGCACAGTATCTACATGCCACATTGTATTCCATTTTAACACCACGCTGAAGCATTGCCAAAGTTTATTGCCACTAACTAATACAAATCCATACATCTGCAAATTAATTTCATGCACACAGCAGATTGCTCCTTGGAAACGTACTTTTAAGAGGGCAATACTGGCTACAGCAAGCATCACTTGTTGCTTAGCAACAGCCATAGCATCACTTGGGGCAGGTCTAGCCTAAACAGCAATGTAAAGCCCAGGGGTGTGGCTGTCCACCCCATCACCCATCCCTGCAAGTGCTGCTTGGATTTGCTAAAAGAGCCAGGATTTGCTAATTTTCTGTTCTCTTTTTTTTTTTTTTGAGGTGTGTTTCATTTTAGGGATCTCAAAAACAATAAAATAATCCTCAGCCATTGAACTGACTTCAAGCAGCAACCCTGAGCTTGCTGTCCTGTTCTGCTCATGCTGGCAATGCCAGAGCACAAACTGCTCAGGTTGTGCTACGCTACTGCCAGCTCAGCATTCTGCACCGGAGACTTTTAAAAAATTTACACACAGTTTGTTACAATCAACTCAAGACAACAAGAGGGAAATCAGATTGTATTAAAACCATCCTGAGGGTATCCTGAGGCTGTTCCAGTCCTCCTGAAGCCCAGGAAAGCCCCTAGAGCCAGGAGCTGTCAGCTCTCACCTCTATTCTTGCGACCAGTCCCTGCTATGACAAATGACCTTTGAGTGGTGCGTGCACCCCTGCACCCACCCACTGTCCATCTGTCCGTCCGTCCATCCATCCATCCATCCTGCTGTGCCTCGTCCAGCTCCTCCCCTGGGCACTCTGTGTGCCAAGCAGCTCTCCACCGTGACGCTCCTGCCTGCCCTCAGCCAGCTGTGGGTGCCAGCCAGCTGCCACCCTGGGCCAAAATAGTGGCAAGTAAATAATCTAACAGCATCCATTAGCCCTGCCTTGGACAGCCCGAGCAGAGGGGCCCACAGGCTCGAGCCCAGGTTTTTAAAGCCATTATGCCGTGACTGTAGGCATGGCTTATTCACAAAAGATGAATGCAGGGTTTGCAATCAAGGGGAAATTAGCATCTCCGCCAGCAGAGAGGGTGAAGATGCGAGCCAGCCAGCACTGCCAACAACCTTGATTCTGTTTTTGGCAAAGCTGGCTGGCTTGGCAAACACAATGGTAATGAGATAAACTGAAATACCAGGCAACAGGGCTGCTCTTTGAAGTAATTATCCTCCAGGGCAACGAGGAACAAGACGAAAAGCTTTTTAGAGACATGGTTTGGATGCACAGGGAACATTATTTGCATTCCTGAAGTTGGCCCTCAGTTTGCAAGGCTTAGGTATGCTGATGCCAAGCAGGCAGAGGAAGGGCAGGAAAGCCCGAGCAGCAGGCACAGCAACAAGGCAGTACAGAGAGAAGAGGAGGCAAGGAGCTTGGCAATGCTGATGTTATTGCTCCTGAGAAACGCCCTTTGGGGTGGCCACACTGCTCCCAGTGCACTGAGATGCTTTGTTTCAAGCATTTCACTTTCAAAAATGCATATCCATCCAAGGGGTAGGACAGTGGGCTAGAGACAAGGCGAAGGATTAAATAATACACTGTGAAATCCCTCAGTCAGGAAGCACAGGAAAACAGCAAGTGGGATTTCATCTGGCAGGATCTGCAATGTCAAGGACACGGGAGAAGGAGGAAAAGGCAAGGCAAGGCAAGGGCAATACATGGCACAACAGGCTCCCTTGGGTTGCTTATGACTAACCTGGTAAGGGGCTGGCTTTTCCCTGTGGGGACACCTGAGTCTAGTCTAAATTTGAGGCCTTAAAACTATTTTCCAAGTAGCAAGCTGCCATCACCAGTTGCCTCTGCACAATGTGCCACGAGGAGCAGGTTTCATTAGGAGAGGCCACTCCTCCCTGGGCAGGCAGGTGGGATGGTGAGCACATCCCTGGCCCAGAGGGAGGTGATGGGCTGGGCAGGGTGCAGGACACGCCCTGCAGCTCCTGGCTTCCCCTGCAGACAGCAGGGCCTGTGTCTAGACCCCTCCAGCACTTAGGAATTAAAATATTTTTAAAAGTAATTACAAAGGCTAAACAGGTGAAAGCTCTATTTTTTTTGCCCACAGACCTGAGGAGGAGGGAGCCACTTCCCCAATTAGGCCAATGATAGAGTCATAGAATGGTTTGAGTTGGAAGGGACCTTTCAAAGGATCTAGTTAAATCCCCCTGCAATGAGCAGAAACATCCTCAACTAAACCAAACTCCTCAGAGGCCAGTCCAGCCTGGCCTTGAATGTTTTCAGGGATTTCTGCTGGACCTTAGAAACCTTTCCTTCTAAGAAAGAGAAGAACCAGAGGGTGAAGCCTAGGCGCATTCTCCAAATCCCTTAAAAAAATATAACATTTTTAAGAAAGATTGTGGAGGAACATATCCAGGGGGCTAGCCCAAGGCTCCCGCCCAGGCTGGATCCCTGCAAATGGTGATTTTTGAAAGAATAACTCTATTCTATCAAAAGTCCCACGTTTTCCTCTGCACCAAAAAAAGTCCCTCCCTCTTAGAGCAGAGCCAACCGAGGCAAAAATGTTTATTACATAGGAGAATTATAAGAGAGAAGTGCCTGAATCAGAACAAAATGTAAAAGAGGGGAAACAAATGTAAAAAGCTCTATAAAAGTTTTAATGGATCCTTTCAGATGTGGAGTGGCATTTTAATGTGATACTTAAAATTATTTCTCATTTTTTTTCTCTTTAGCTTTTAGGCAGACCATTAATCTGAGGGGCTTTTTCTGCCTGCAGAGGAGTAACACTTCAAAGCAGGCACCTACCAGATGCCGGCTGGTGGGCAAAGCACAGATGGGGTGGAAAAAGTCAGGGCCCTGGGCTCTGCAGCAAGGGGAGGATGGTCCCCCTAATGCCACGCACCCAGTGAGACCTGAGACCACCCGAGCCCATGGGAGCTTTGCTGCAGGTTTGGTGTGGAGGGACAAACAGCCGGCACAAAATGGAGTGGGAACATCTCCTGCTGCTTGCAAACGCACAGAGACACAGCAAGGCAGTCCTTGCTAGAAGCTTCTTCCTTCCTTATGCCAAGGACCTACTTTTAGGATTTGGTTCCAGCCTATGCATTTCCAACACCTTAAAATTCTCCAACTCTGTGCTTAAACATCTTTGGCCTATTGCTGACCTTTCCGAATCCCAGGAACAGCCATTTCTTCTTGCTGATGCAGATGCAGGAAATTCTTAACTAAATCCAAACTGAAAGCCAGAAAAGCAGATAAGCAGGCTAATCCCATCAGACCCCAGGCTCCCTGGGACTGCAGGTTGAGCCCTTGCTCTGCAGCCCAGCTCAGCAGTTTGCTCGCCCCTCTCTTGGCTATGCCATGTATGCCCCTCCAGGGCTAAGAAGGAAAGCATCCCCACTTTCCAAGGAGGGAAATATTTTGTTGCCCTAGATTGACTTCCTGACATTTGTGGTGCACAAAGCCAGTCTCTGGCTACTGCTCCCTTCACAAAAGACCTTGCAGAAGCCTATGGAAAATGCATTCAAAGAAACACACGTGGTTTGGGTGGTGGAGTTTGTGTGTATTTTTTAGGTTCTGAGTGCATAAAGCACCCCCCTCCTCAAAATCCAAATTCTCCCTGGAAATACGTGATAATACTCAATTAGGAATAACCACGATTTTTAAAGCTATGTTTATGTTAGGTAATAGGAGCAAATAGTTTCAAATGCTGTAGCACTGTATATGCAAAAAGTATCAATTTTGATACCTTCAGAGACTCCGCTCTGGTTTAGAGGAAATCAAGAAGAAAACAATGGAAGTAATTTAATCTAGAAAACTGTAGCGTCGCTTTTGTCTGAATTTGGTCTGCTTTCTCAAGAAGGGGGTCTGGAAAACCAGTACAGGGGGAAAATGAAATCCCAGCCACTCACTCATTAATGAAACAGCAACAAACTCATTAAGAGCAGCGAGTGCTGCCGAGGGTGCCCGGGCTGCGCCAGCTGCTCCGCGCAGCAGAGCCCTGCCGGGAGCCCCAATTAGGCTGATGGAGCTGGCGGGGCCGGCGGGGGGCCAGCCTGCCCCAGCAATTTGGAGGAGCAGGGCCCATGCGGGTCTGTCACAGTGACAGAGACCCCCCCTGATGTTAAGAACAACACTGTCGTTCACCGCCAGGGCTGCTGCAGAGGAAACCCGCACAGAGGAATGGTCAGGAGGGCGAGGGTGAGCGTGCTCCGTGCTTATCTGCAGGGCTTTCTCATAACTCACACACACGGACCCCTGTCCCCTCCACCACCAAAGGCTGGAGGGCTCGGATCTCCTCTTTTTGCCTTTGTTTCACACCTCTCTGCTCCTGCTTCCTGGGCAATTCTCCCTGAGCCCACAGGCAGGCAGCATCAAAATCACAGGCAGCATGAAGAGAGTGAGGAAACAATGAATTTGGTTGGAAATAACATTAATAAATTAACCCCCTGGAGGTTAGTTTTGTCCCCTTGACTTTCAGGTTTGTGTAGGATCGCTCTTACCGAGTCTGCTCATCAGCAAGAGACCTGTGGTCTCTGCAAACCCCAGCCACGGCTTCGTTTGCCTGTGCTGCAGTTGCTGGAGCCCAGCCCTAAACCAAAGGACAGCCTGGCACGAGATCAAAAGACAAGTGGGCAGCCTTTCAGCTTGGAGTTGTCTACAGCCCATGTCCCAGAAGCTGACAAGTCTTGTTGTGCTGGAGGTGGAAGCCTGAAGGTCAAAAAACAATCCCATGCCTAAAAGTGAAAAAGTAATTTCAGAAGAGGGTGAATGATATTTAGGACATGCTGCACAGAGGGCACGTGGGTCTGGGGGACCCATGCCTGCAGGACAGCTGGGTGGGTTGGCCCTGCTCTCCTCAAGCTGGGAGAAAAATGATCCTTGGAGGACAAGAATACAATATCTACACCTCTGCTGTTTCAAAAATATTATTTTTTAAACGCACTTCTTCTACCAAATGGCACTTAAACACCTGGCCGCAAGTGATCAATGCCATTTCTCCCCCAGGGAGCCGAATTTCTTCACCCCAACACACACCACCTGCTGAGGCAGTCACAGCTGCTGTGCCAGAGGCCACACGAGGAACACAGGGCCCCCCACACCAGGGCACACCAAAGGTCCAGCCAGCCCAGCTCCTCGCCCAGGCTGCAGTCAGTAGCAGAGGAAGGTTGTGTCCCTCAGCAGGGCTGCCCTGAAGGACACGCACTGCTGCTGCCTTCCAGCAGTCACCTGCAGGCCCTCTTCCATCAGTGCCAAGGGACCAACACTGGGGAAGGGCAGCCTGGGGACTTTGGGGTGGACAAATGCTGCACTGGATGGCCCACCCTGCTTTGTGCAGTAGTAGCAAGGGGGACCTCGTCTCCCCTCTCTCTTTCTGCCATGTCTTCACAAATGGTACATGTTTGCTCAGTATTAACATCGGTGTATATTGATGTTACCATAATTAGTACTTGAACAAAGCAAGAAAAAAACAGAAGACTAAGAAATGCTCAAAAGCAGCAGTTCAGCAGCATAGCTGAAGTACTTCCAACCCTCTCCTGTCAAAAATAGGAAGAGAGTGACAGAACCTCTTGACCATGTCCTTATCTCACCCTTGTGAGGACTCCAGGGACTAGAGGGCTGGGGGAGAGTTGTGTGCTTTACACAGCAGATTATTGACTGGATGGTCTCATGGATGCACAATGTATTTGTACATCACCTATTACACAGGTGCTCTGTGTTGCACTGACACAGCTTCCACATCATCAGATTCACCCACATCACTGCAAACAGCATCACCTCCCTGAGAGTGAGTCACTGGAACCCCCAAAGCCCCCACAAGTGCTAGATATGGTCCTCTCACTGGTTTGACCTGCCCTCCCATGTCCCCGTACCTTTGGTTGCTCTATGTATGTGTTTAGTGTTTGTAGATGAGATTTTTTTTTCCTTGGGCATATCAACATATCCTGATGACAAAACATGTCAATCATAGCACAGCAAAGCAGCAAAACCAACAGTGTTACACAAGACTAACCTTCACCAGACCAAGACCTACCCTCCAATGTGAAACCTCTGTTCCCATCATGAGAGTCTCAAATATGGATTATCCCCATGTCTGTGGCACATTTTGCAGTCATTCTCTGAAGGGAGTGGCAGAAAGGCAGCAGCTCACAAAGAGCAAATATCCCAGAAGATCTTTTCTGACAGCAATGATGCTCTGGCCATCAGCCAGGGTTTGGTGTCCTGCCCCTAAGTGAGCACCACTGACTGCACCACACTGCTCCCCAGTGCTCCTGGCACAAAGAAAATTAATAATACTTGCAGGGCAAGGATTTGCAAAAGAACACATCACTGCCCCTGATTTTGCTGTACCAGACCCAGCAGAATTTGGGGACACTAGATAGCCTTTGGTGACACCTAAGAATGGTTTGGTCAACTGGTGACATCATGCTGAATTTGGTTAATACTTTTGATGAGGAAAGAAAACCCTGAATCCAGAAATAATTATTTTGAAAAAGGCCTTGACATTTTCTCAAACCTTGTTTTCTCACCTTGAATTTTTCCAGAAGGGCACACACAATAGGTTTTAGACATTTTGTCCCTACCTGGTATTCTCTCTTTGTAACTAAAGAAGAGCTTTATTTAAGATGCTCTTAAAATTAGCTGCTGAAAAGCCTCTGCAGACAACCATCATCCTCCACAAAGAAAGTGTCAAGGGACACCAGCTAGCACTTCTAGACACTGCTGATGGTGAAACTTCTCCTCCCACTGTTTGGAAATTTCCACGTGTCTTAATGCACCTGGAAAGACTGCTGAAAAGTATTGTTTGCCCTTTAAAAGCAAAAACCTTTCAAACCTAAAAAATAATTACATGGATTGCACATGAAGTGACACCGGTAATATGCTGTTAAATAGAGATGTGCAAGGCAACAGACAAAAATGCCAAGATCAGAAACCGACTAATCCTAAAAAGCCAGTCTTACAGGAGAGACAGAGGGAAGAGGGAGAAAGGGAAAATAACCATGGTCTCAATAATATTGGAGAGTAAGTTCTGGAAGGCGCAGGATTAACCTTTTCCTAATTAATTACGAGTTGCAAGGCAAAGGAAATCAGCCAGTTGAGAGCGAGATGGGGATTTCAGCCCTTTGAAATACTTTGGCTGTCCTTTAAAAGCAGCAGGAGAGGAGGGGAGCGGCTGATGTCAGGAGAGGGGGTGAGATGGAGCTGGGACACCGCCGGGGCGCAGCGGGCGCAGCCCCCGGAGCCTGCCAGGTCCGGGAGCACCGCGCTCCGAGCGACAGCGGCGGGGAAGGGCCATTACGGGATGCGAGCCCGCGGGATAACGATCAGCAAACGCATCCCGAACAGGGTTATTCGAAAGGCAATCAAATCTTTGCAAGAGGAAGATTATTCGGGAAGTTGGACTTCAAAAGACTTCTTTAACCTCCCACAACCTTCTATCTCATATGCTCCTACGATCAGCTCTTAATACTTTAAATATTACCATATTTAGTAACAGTGGAAGACGTGAAATTATTTGCCGAAGGTATAAAGTGGAGAAAATTTGATTTTTTTTTTTTTTTTTTTTTTAAGTCTGGATCTGCACTTCTTAAATCATCCAACGACTTACTGCAAACCTCCTGCATCATCCCTGTGGCACATACCTTGACTGCAACTTGGCCAGAAGCGGGGGTTTTTTTTCTCTTTTTTATTTTTAAACCACTTCATTTTTATTAACACCCACACTCTTACATCTCAAGATGGAGAGCTCTCATGGACACAGGACTCTCTCAAATGCGGATCTGGCAAATGACGTAGAGAGGATTCAGGTGGAGAGCGACACTCTGTTCTGTCTGCCTGGTCCTCTCAAAGCTCATTAGAGCAGCAGAAGGTGCAGACCTGCTGTCTGGCACAATGATGTTGAATCTGGGAAAATACACAGCTTTAAAGAATGCTGCTTGCTCCCTTGAATTACATGCTGTCGCACAACACAAAGCCATCGACTGATGTGATGAGAAACAGGGGGAAAATATTTATCAGCATTAAAAAGAAACGAGGAACAGAGAGGATGGAAAGAGTGCTATGTTTTAATGCAGAATTTAGCATTAAATTCACCTTCCATTCAGCTGGGTGTTGTCCAAGAGGACAAGATATTTTTCTGAGTCCCTTAAATGGCATTTTTCAACACAAGTCAGCTACAGAGGCCAGGATTTCCATTCATATTAGTTCTTGGATTTACACATAGCTCATTTAGAGCAGCCAGCTTTTTTCTATCTGTGCATGAAGGTTAAAAGCATCTTGCTTGCCTTAACCCAGTGTGGTATCCTCAGATGCCTGGAGATCACTCAGAAACAAACCAACCAACCCACTGTAGCACTGTATAGTACACTGCAGAATAGTTGCTATGATGTCTAGTGCTAAGAAACAGAGTTATTAGTGAAGCTCTAATCTTGGGCAAACATGTTTAGCAGTGAGGAACCAGGCTTGTTTTGTTCTTCTGTACTTTTTAGGACAAACTTTACTAAAGCAAAATGCTAATGAAAAAAAAAAATTTCTTTTTGGGGGCCTATAGGTTTTATGAAAGGGAGTTTATCTCAGGAAAAAAAAAACAACAAAAGCAAAAACATGCTGCTCTATTTCTTCAATTACAACTTTCCCCTGCTATGGCCTTCCTTGCTCCCATTCAGTATTGGATTTGTGGCTACTGCTCCTGGCAAGCAATGAAGAATCTGGAAAGGGAGATTCTGTGGAAAAAGCATGCTAGGAGAAAAAGCCCTTCCCAGATGAAGATTGATTTTCTCAACCTTTCTTTCAGCAATCTGCAATGCTGTCAGAAGATTCAGAGGGAAAAATACTTCGGTGTTTTTGAGGGATGAGGTCCCTTTACGATAGGTCTGCACTACCAAAAATCAAAATCCTATACCGAGGAAAACTCTAAGGTATGTGAGATTCCCATGTACTCCTCCTGTGCCCTACATCCCCGAGCTCCCCCTGTCCTCCCTTTCTAAGTGATGAAGAGCAGAAGAGATGAATCCCCACTCACAGGGGAAGCTGTGGGACCTGCAGCTGGCATTGTGCAGGCAGGGATAGGCACAGTTGCCACGGATTTATGCGTCACTTAAGAGAATTTTTAGTGAAATGATTCAAGCAGCACCATGTGAGTATGAGATCAGGGTGAGAGCCAGTTGAAAAGCAATGGCCCAGCAGCTGCTTAGTTTGGAGGACTAATTATGGGACAGAGTCTTACACATCTGGGTCATGGCTTCACGTCCATCTCAGCTGCATACTACCAACAAGGTCATTACTCTTTGATAGCTCCTTAGTGGCAGACAGGAAATGCTCTGCAGGTCCAGACCAGCTTGTAGGGCACTGGGCTGCTCCTCGGGGTACCCTGCATGGCAGGGACTAACTGATCTTTGAGTTGGCAGCCTAAACAGAGATCCCAGGGCTGATTTGATGCACAGCAAGAGGCCAGCCTGGAAGACAGGCTACCCCATCAGCATCCCTGCCACCCAGAGAACAGAACTCTCTTCCACGAGCTTGCTCAAACACATTCAATGCTGCAAAACAAAATGGACTGTGGCAAAGGATCAAGAGTAGCAGGGTGCACCCAGTGCAACCCCTTCACCATCCTTTCTCACAGCAGGAGTAACCTTTATGTGGCTGCAACTCTGAATTGTCTGAGAGATATTCAGAAAGCCTGGCAAGACAGCCTGGAGCCTGCGGACAGAGTCAGGCTTTAGTAGTTAAAGATCCATGAGCTAAAATAAAACCAAGACATACATACACCCATCTGAGGGCTGTGGCAGCCTCGTGGTGTGCCTGGTACAGGCAATGGGAGATTCTCTCAGATGGCAGAGGAGGAGGTTCACAGCTCTGGGGTGGGTTACAGGCTGCTGCAGGGCACCAGCAAGCACTCATCTGAAACCCTGAGCAGCACCACGGGTTCAGTTCTGCAGCCAGCACATGTAAATAACTCCTGGTGAACTGTGCTGGGGTTAAAAACCAAGTTCAGGCCTCTCATGGCTGTGATTTGAACGCGGGTTCACCGCCTGTAACCCAGAGCACGGAAGCACGCAAGAGAGCAAGTCTGAAACCCTCAGTGCTTGCTGTGTAAACAAACTAATTTGCAGCCTGACATTTTAGCTGTGTCCTATGAAGATGACTTTCTGCTTGTTCAATACTTCTGAATAAAAATGCTTAATGCCTGTGAAGTAATAAATAAACTATTAATACTGTGCACCATGGATGCTCAGTACTTGATTTAACCTTCTTTTTCTTCTTCTAACCTCAACAGGGGCTCCGAAAAATATGCAACTTTTTTATAACTAAGTTAGTAAGGATTTTCAGTTGCTGAAAATAATCACTATCAAGAACAGACAGATATGCATAGGGCATATAAAAGCCAGCAATGGGAGAGTGCAGGTGAGAGAGTGAGAACAAGAGAGAAGATACTGTCAAATACCCCAGATTCTTCCAGCCTAGATTTCTGCTTTTCACATATAAGAATAAACAGCTTTCAAAATATTCCTCTGTGAAGAGGAAGTAACTCTGGAGGTCCACGATTCACTCCACTTTTTGGAGGCTCTCTGACCCCATCTCTCCCAGGGGGATGGGGCTGGCTTTTCCCTGGAGCCCTGTCAGGACACAGTGATGCAGTTTGCATGACAAACTGGCTGACCAAGATTATGTCCAACATTGGTTTCTAATAATTTCATTTCAGTTCCTCATCTAACCAGTTCACACAATTTTCCATATTTTTGGGGAGCTTTCTCTCTTTCCTTCTTCTTTCACTGCCTTAACAAGGCATGCTAGCAGTGACCTTTGTAAAAGGATAAATCAAAACCCAAAGTGCTGTGGTGGGCAGAGGCTGTCACTGAGGCCAGCTGGCCTGTGACAGATCCTGTCTGACTATTTCTCACACTGTTGTCATGCCCAGCCCCGTGAACCTGGCCCTGACCAGGTACTCAGCAATGAGCTCTGGGATGTACACCCGGAGCCTGCTGCTCTTTCATCCTTTTCATGCCATCATGTCCCATCAGCGCTGCTCATCACAAACAGTAACTCAGGTTGACATCATTCCTACCAGAGATGGGAGCTATTGAATTATCTAAGGACAAACCTAAATACTAGCTTTTAAAGGATAACTGATCTACTAAAAGCAAGTATTGTTTTGGACATGCCATGTCATATTTGTCACGCTTGGCTTTGCATTGCACTGTTATCTTCTGCCATGTCATCAGAACAACATGAAGTCGCATGGCACAACATGACAGATGCCTCAGCAATGAAGGAAAGACACTCTCTAGATTCCAAGTCCATTACAGCTCATCTCAAATAAAAGATTCAAAGGATATGAATGATGGAGTGTCTGCAGGCCAAAAGTGACTCAAGTCTCCCCAGTTATCTGCAGAAAACAGATCTCAATTCACCTGCTTTTCACATTATTAATGCTCTACTTGCTTCCATTAAATGTTATTTCATTATCATCTTATTCCAAACAACCTGATTACAAAGTAGGAAAATCTCTTCTTTCAGCTTTTTAGCAACAATAAAAATTGTGGATAAAGGCACAATTCCTTTTAAGCACAATACTCATCATAATCCCTTATTTACTGCTAGAAAATCTCCCCTGTGTTACGAAGAGGCATCACCTCAAGTAATCTCCATAGAGCAACACAAGAACACTCTCAGTCTTCACAGGGGCAGCCCATTCTTGTCCTTTCCAAGAAGGTTGTTTTCTTAAATGGTCCTCAAGAAATTTCAGAAAACAATAAATCATTGAGAACGTACTGCAATAAAAAGTATCCTAGAAGAAAGCATCCGTGTGTATTCAGTTTCAAGTTATTAAAAGCTTTCTAATTTTTACTCTCTTTTATTGAAGATGGAAAGAAAACGCAGACAGGTTATCTTGCCTTTCACTGAAAACTACATCCCCTTTTTCCAGAAATATCCAAAAATGAAAGGGAAAAGTAGCTCTGTTTCCTTATATAGCTTCTGATCTGAAACTGGAAAAAACAAACAGCATTTTCTTCCAAAGGGCACAGCACTTTTGAAGGAAGTTAAAACATTGGTGAGCATTTCAATCACACTTCCTAAAAGCCCATCCTCCATTTGGAAAGGGCTTTTACCAAAAACAACAAACCCCCTTCCCTGAAGCTCTGGCTGCCTGGTCTCTGTGACCTTGCAGATCCTCACAGCCACCACAAAGGCTTGGCTGCGGGAGCAGGTGTCGAGGACGAAGCTGCTTCTCTGCTCCAAACGCAGAGCTTGTTCCCTGTAGGTAACCATGGCCCAACCTGCAGATCCTGCCATTCCCCACATCCTTTTAATATCCCCTCTGTATCATTTTTTAATGGAGCTGCTCCTCCTGCTCCGTGCCCCACATATCCGCTCGAGGAATACAATGCACTGGCAGGTCCGGGCTGACCGGCCATATGCTGTTCAATTTGTAACTGCTGGTGTCCTGACCTCGCTTTTGTCCGAGCTGCAGAAACGTCCAACTGAGCAGCTGAAATATTCTCTTTTATCTGAAGCTAAGGAAACTATTTTTCCCCCTTCACAAAACTTAATCTGCTTTTCAAAGGGGGAAAAAAAAAAAAAGGCACGTAATTTATTATTGTGCTCCTCGAATGTCTGAGGAAATACACAGAAAATGCCTGGCACATATGGTATTTTTATGTGGCTTATTTTTTTCCCTTGTCTGCAAGTCTGCACAGAATCATTACTATTTGGCACACAGCAAAAGGAAGTCTCCTGTGCACAACATGATTTAGTCTGGCCGATAAAGTGGAAGTGGATTTCTTCATTGCATATTAAGTTCTGCTGGATACCATTTGCACAAGAGAGTAAAATTGCAGTTTCATGTTCTTCTATGCTGATGCATTTCCTGTCAGACAGCCACATCTCTCTCTTTCCCCAAATATTAAAATTTCTCCCAGCAGCGACTCTCCAAATTTCCCATTCTCACGTACTGGCTCTCCATAGACAGTTACTCTTGTGAGCACAGAGGTGCCAGCTGGGAGCCGGGCGCTGGGGTTCCCTCCTGCAGGGAGTGGGCTGGGTGGCCGTGGGACAAACAGAGCCCTTGCAGGGGGTGCCCGATGCCCTGCTCCCCTGCACACCCCAGGGACGGTGCTGCAGGAGGGGTGGTGTCTTCCCAGAGCCTCTTCCACCACTGCCTCACCCACAGTCTCTCTCTGCTTCTCAAAGGCCCACACTGCCAGTGCGCTGAGGATGCTGCTGCATCCTCCTTCTACAGCTCCCGTTTCACCAACCTCCCTCTCTTCCAGCAGAAGCCCCAGGGCCCACATGCTGCCCAGATCCCAATCCACCTTATGCATGGGTGGTGGGTTTCCCCTCGCTCACCTCATGCTAAATATTCCGTGTACCTGCCAGGCTGTGTGCAGCCTCCCCGGTTGAATCCCTCGCCTCGGGAGCTGTGGAGCAGCGAGAGGTTTTTCCTCCCCAGCTCAGTGCTTGCTCCTCTACACAAAACACCACATCACATCCGAGATACTGATAGCTTCCCAAAATGTAAGGACTAGTAACTACTGCTAAAGGAAAGCCCTTCCAGAATCCACTGCAGTTACTGGCATCCATCAGCAGGGTTGGGTGAGTTGTACTGGTCCAGACTGGCTGCTCGGTGCCAAAGACAATGTAGGAAATCAGTCTCTGCTTCTCTAACCCATTATGTTTCTTCTCTAATGCTTTCAGAGCACAACACAAACTCATAACAAACATACTACTTTCTTTTTAAAAAAGCATCAAAAGGCAACTTTAGGGGTTCATGGACTAATTTCTCTGGGCTGTGTCCCTGGAAGGAGCAACTTGTGCTGAGAGGGGAAATGCCTTCCACTGGAATAAGTCCCATCAGCATTGTTAGTCTCACTGCCTAACAACATAAACCTCACTCAACCATCACACATGTTTAACAAACCAGCCAGTCCAGCCTCCCTTTCCCCAGAAGCTTCTGACCAGTGTCAAACAGCCCTGGCTGAGCAGCAGAGGTGCCAACGGCATGACAAGCATCACTGTGACAGATGGAGCAGGCTGACAGGAGGGAAATGTCACTGTGACCCAGCCCTCGGAGAAGCCCTTCAGCAACAGGCAACCAGATTTCATGTCTTCAGCCCTTGCTGGGTGCAGACACTGCTGGCCCTGGTGCATTAGATGCAGCATCACTTCTTCCCGACCCACATCCCATCCATATTCTCTTTTCTCCCCTGTCTGACTGGAGCCAACAACAGCCCCCACAAGGCACCAGCCCTCCCATGCTGGGCTCTCCTCCCTTGCCTTCCACAGCTCTTCCCATTAGCCAGCCCTTCACCTCAGCAGTTAGATGGCCTCACACCATCTCTTTAAAGACACCAGTAGCCTGGACATGAAATTCAATAAGATGACGATGACCTGTATGGTCCCTGCTGTTCTTCCCTCCCCTATTAATTCCCTTCTCCATCCTTTCCTGTCATATTGTTTTACCTATTACTCCATGCCTAATAAATTATCAGTAATGCTCCAGCATCAAACATTTATTATCCTGAGCACCACGTGAGTAATGAGTGAGTTAACCTCCAATTTTTGTCCGTATAATTCACACATATTGATTTTACATGAAAAGAATTCTTGACTTACATCAGATGACCCTGATAAATTTAATCTCTTTAATGCTTCTTCTTTCTAAATAAATGTAAAATGTTTTCCTCTAGAAAGTTTCTCACCAGTAAAATCTGTATCGAAACTTGGCAAAAAACCTCCTCCACTACTCTGCCAAATTAATCAATAAAATTTAAAAAAAAAACAAGCCTGCATAAAAATTCTCCAATTCCTCCAAGCACTGGCAGCCCAGCAGCCTGACAGTGTTGTTACAAAAGTGACAGGTAATCAGAGCTGACAGCTGGTGTCAAAACCCACAGCTGGAATTTAGCAGCAGAACGGGAGAGGTACCAGTTTGGGGCCATCTTTTCTCCTGTTCTCATCACCCCTCCTTTCCCCACAGCGTTGCCCCAGGGCTGATGGCCCAAGCAGCAAGTCTGGGAAGGGAGCATAGGGACAACACAGCACTTCTTCCCAAGCCATGGGGACCCTGAGGAATCCCCTGCCATGGTGTCCATGGCCCTTGTAGCTCCATCAGCACTGCTGTCCCTGGTGTTGCTTTGCTGGGTCAGAGGACTGAGCAGGAAACCAAACTTTGTGTTTTGTGCTGGTTCCCATGGGGTGCCACAGCTTTTCTGTAGGATGCACACAGGGCTGGGAGTTTTAAACACACAAAAACTTGCAGAGCCTTTGCAGAAGGCTCACAGCAGGAGTCAGGAGAGTGTTTCTTTAGATTCCACAGACAGGGCAGCTCTCTCCTCCATCATCTGTGCCAGGTACAGCAGAAGGTTGATGCAAAAATGCTGGAGGAGACAGGCTCCAGAGATGGGCTGGAAAGCCAGCTTGGCCAGCAGCTGGGACCACAGCCAGGCCACGGCTTCGCCACAGCCCAGCCAAACTGAAGAAAAAATTAATTTGGAAAATTAAAAAGATATTTTGCCACAGGAAAGATACGTAGCTGGGCACAGACACAAGTTGCTCCCTGCCAGAGCAAGGTGAGCTACAGCTCTCTGCAAAAATTCCTCCTCCTTGCCTCAGCTCCATGGCCCCAGCCAAAATGAAGGGAGGGAGAGAGGAAGAGAGATGGGCAGGATCCTGTGCTGAGAGGGGCAGAACCTGGCAGCCCTCTGGAGACACAAACACATCCTTCCTAGGGAAGGGCGTATCAGGTAGTGCTGCCAGGGAGAGCTCGTGGAAACAGAAGGGTTTTGTTTAGGTTGTGCCTTTAAAATATGTCCACTCCCCTCTCAGCCTGCATATTTTACAGTCTTGGCATAGTTTCCCCTGTGGACAGCTCTGGCAGACTCGGTGATTTTTTTTCCGAAGTGAACTCACTCACAAATGCATTTTTCAAGCTCTCACAACTTGAAGAATAGAAGTTGCAGCCTGAGGGAAAAAAAAAGCAAGAACCAAAGAAAAGGTAACATTGCAGAACATTTGGGGGCTCAAGCACACAGTGTTTGAAATGGGTGACTCATTTGCATAGTTCTTCAGTCATTAATTTTTATTCCTTTCCATGGTAAAATGCTTGCTTTTTTTTTCTGTGTACAAAGGAAAGGGCAGGGATCGTGGTCATTTGGACTCCAAACAGATGGTTTTAATCCACAGGATGCAGGGAAATCATGAAGTATAGTTGGCCAAATATTAGAAAATATTATATTTCAGCTACCCAAATATTAGAATTCTATATACCCAAGCATTAGAAACACCTGTGTTGCAGCAAGAAGTCCTGTTTCCAAGCAAATGTAAGGGACAGAAGACAGACACTGACTGCTCGAGAACATCAGTACAGGATGAGCCACCCAAGTCCATGGAACTCTGCAACATTTTCCCTGGTGATAACAGCTTTGGGTCCATCCTGGGAACAGTTATGCACTATTCTAAATAAACAGCTTGGTATTTCTTCCTGCCAAATAGCTCCTTTTGGTGCTTGGGAACAGAGTGCCTCTGCCAACCACACCCAATTTATCGCTATTCCCCCAAAACAGCCACGCTAAACCTCATGATTCTTTCTTACTGAAGAAACACTGGAGAATCCAGGCAGGGCAACCAAAGTGCCCAGCTAATCTCCACATCCCAAGCAGTGAATCCAAGCTCCTGGCACCCTTTCTGCCAAGTAAGCACCCCATGCAACACCACACTGTTCTTTATTTGGAATTTTTTACTAACAAAACCAAGGAGAATAGAATAGAATAGAATAGAATAGAATAGAATAGAATAGAATAGAATAGAATAGAATAGAATAGAATAGAATAGAATAGAATAGAATAGAACAATCATCACCTACATTATTTTTAGTGGCCCTGCAATAATACCCAGTAATAACAATGGGGAGGAAAAAATATTTACATTATTATTAAAAGAAACTCCAAAACCCAGTCTGGTGTTGCATGGGGTGTTCACTTGGTGGAAAGAGTTATGGGAGATTTGATTCACCATGTGTGAATGTTTTATAAATTTGTTAATTGCTATGGCAATTATTATAAATTATCATCAGGATGCCAATAAAAGAATAAATATACTGATACTATATTATTGTATATTGTTGGAGCACATTAATATGTGATTAATGTAATAACGGATATATTTATTACAGTAGTAATTTACTTTTTTAAAAGCATGTCAGTAAACGATTGTTGTAATAATTGTGATATTAATTATAGCAATAATTTAAACACTTTAAATTATTCTTATTAATTTAAGGCCTACAGATTATATGACAGGCTTGAGCTCCAGTCTACACCCACAATCTCTCTCCCGGACCATCACCAACGCATTCTCCTCCTCCTTCTCTCGCCAGCCCCTTCCGAGGGGCTGCATTCCGCGGTATCTCCTGCCATCTACTGATGCTTGCGAGGAGGCAACGAGCGCGTTCGGCCGAGCGCGGGGCGAGAATCCACCGCTGGCCGCTCCAAACGGGATGGGGGGGGAGGCACCGCAGTCCCGGGGCGGTCACAGCCTGCTGCCCGGGGCGGGCCGGGGCCGGGCTCTGCCCGAAACCTCCCCGGGGGAGGGGGAAGGCGCAGCCCTTAATAGCGGCCCCGGCAGCGCCGCGCCGTCCCGGTGCAGCCATGGGGGAGGCGGCAGCAGGCAGCGCGGTGCCCCCGCTCCCGGCCGCGGAGGCGGTCGGCGGGCAGGTGAACGCGCTGACCGTGCTGGCCCTGCTGGAGAAGCTGGTCTCCATGCTGGAGGCGGTGGAAGGCCACCAGCGGCAGATGGAGCAGAGGCAGCGGGGCTTGGAAGGGGCCGTGCGGGGCATTCAGGGGGACCTGGTGAAGCTGTGCCGCAGCCACGACGCCACGGGGGAGGCGGTGGAGAAGCTGCTGGAGAAGTCGCGGAAGGTGTGCGCGCACACCCGCGCCGTGCGGGAGCGCCTGGACAGGCAGTGCGACCAGGTGCGGCGCCTGGAGCAGCACCACGCCCAGCTGCTCCGCCGGGACCGCTTCAAGGTGCTCATCTTCCAGGTGAGAGCCCTGCTCCCGATGGAACAGCACAGTGCTGGTCACTCCTAGGGAACTCGGGGAAAGAGCTCACCGGTTACTAACTCTCAGCAAACTCGGCAAGCAGAGCTGCCTCTTTGCTAACTTGGCAAGTGTGGAATAAAAACCTTTTCACCTTGGCAAACTTGGGGAAAGAGCAGTCTTTCGGTAACGCTTAAAATTAGGAAAAGTGCCCTCTTTTACTCTTAGCAAATTCAGGAGAAACGCCCACTTTTCCTCGTGGTGGATGTGGGAAAGGCATGTTTTCTCAACTTTTAGGAAACCTAGGAGAAGACCTATCTTTATTACTCTTGCAAACCTGAGGGAAAATCCTTTTTTTTTTTTGCTAACTTTTAGCAAACTTTGGAAAAGAGCTCTCTAACTCTTGTGATCTTGGAGATAAAGTTGTCTTTTACTAACTCCTCGTGAACCTGAGGAAAGAGACATTGTTTTGCTAACTCTGAGCATGCCTGAGGAAACTGCCACCTTTTATTCTCTGCAAACGAGGGGAAAGAGCAATATTTTACTAACTCCAAGCATATATGGGGAAAGGTGTGTTTTAGTGTGTGTTTTGGGGTTTAAGTAAGCTTTAAGGGCCCTTGTGTTTTTCCAAACTCTTGGCAAACTTGAGGAAAGAGCCCATTTTGCAAACTTGTAGTAGAAATGCCCGTAAAAACTGCCACCGCATCTGCCCTCGGATGCAGGAGAGGGGCAGGGCTGCAGCTCCCTGTCTCCTCGTGCCGTGCTTCACTCTGCAGGGCTGATCTGGCCCATTCAGGGATGAGCTAAAAATTCAGCTTAAAAACGCAGCTTCCTGGGAGTCCATCCAGTGATAGCAGCAGTTTGCATATTTTCCCCTTTTTAAGCAATGGTCTGGATGGAACACGCCGTGAGCTTTAACTAAACACAGGACGTGACTTTCACATATTTAAAAAAAAATAAAGACAGGCCTCCACAAATCACTGAGGGAGGGCAGGGGAGCAAATGCTGGGCCGGGGTAGTCACAGCTCGGGCACTTCACCAGTGCCTCATGCTGAATTTGTCTGCTGGGCGTTACCTCTGTCAGTCACTAACTCTGCTCCCTGTGTTGTTGGGGTTTTTCCTAAACAATCCCAAAATAAGAGAGCGGTACTTCGATTCTGAAAAGCTGGCAGGCCTGCCCAGTGCACAGGCAATTCCCCCAGAAAGGAAGCCCCCACCTCCCTGCTTATTGTTCTCCCAAATTACAGTCCAGGCTTGTCAGGCCAGAAGAGGAGGAGCTTCGGCATGTTTCCACCCCAAAAGGAATGTGGAAATTATTCCAGAGACTGGGTAAATTAAAAGACACATGTTCTGTGCAGCTCTGCAAGTAATTTAAGATCCATTACTGTATGTCAGAATGCTGCCATCTCCCAGGCCCCGTTAGCTAATGACTGGCTCTTGCCTCCAGGCTCAGACCTAGACCTAGAAAATGTCCTGTGGGGTAGGTGCATCAGCAAGGCCTGGGGGAAGGTAATTTTTAACATTTCTCATACCTCTGAGTGTGAGAATTAAGGCTTTGCTGTTGCAACAAGTGTCTTCCTCCAGAGGACTCAATTACTATTTTAGGATGACATAATGCGAGAGGAAAGACAAACAGAGCTCCTGTGTGCAGGACAGCTGACGTTACCTCGGGTGGGGATCTTCCACTGGCAGCAAATTGCAGGGACTGGATGAAAGCAACAGTGAAAATCACCAGGGTTTGAGGGGTAATGCAGTGTCCTGGCTCATTTCCTGACACTGAATAGTGTTGTAAAGCTAAGGCCTGTTTAAACCTCTGAACCTTTCCTTAATACTGGGTCCTAAAGTGCACAAACCCAAGGCAAACAACACAGGCCCATGTCCCAGTACAACATATAAAGAAAATCCACTGCCTGTCACTGGGCTGGTGCCTTTGGACAACAGGTCTGCTCTCCACAGCTTTTACAGGGATTTAGGTGACTCTGTTCCCATCTCTAGCCAGAAAATATGTCACCACAGTGCAGAATGATGAACTTAACCAGTCCCAAGCCAATGCAGATCAGGAACAGAAGACTTAAAAAAGAAACACTGCAGTTAAATTTACTTTAAAAAAAGAAGAAAAAAAAACAGCTGTCAGCTGGGAATTTCTCCTGGCAGGGGCCTGCAGTTAAATGGCACTGTGGCTGTCTGGAAAGTCAGGGTGGTCAGCAGAGCTCCTCAGGGGCATGAGAGGGTGACAGGGGTGGACAGCACCCAGGGATTTCTCCAGTGGACTCTGGGAGGAGCTGGGATTTTCCATGGAGAAGTGGCTGCAGCCAGAGGGGTGGCCAGGCTGTGTCCATACAGGCTGTGCCCAGGCTGTACCTGCATGCCCACCTCCTTGAAATCTCCCTGCAGGATCTCCTTTCAGGCTGGAGGAGGAACAATCTGGTAGTCAGCAGGGCCACTGCCTTGCTAGGATAATTGTACAGGGGAAAAAACAGAAGGCTGGCTGGGTTTCTGTCCTGCCTTGCACAGGAATCCATGGAAAAACAATTGCAGGAAGGAGAAGTCGCAGTAATGAAGCCATATTGACGCCAGATTTCTGTGAAAACAAAGGGAAACCTGGATGTATGAGACTCCTCTTCAGCTGGGGGATCCTTTTTTTCCACTGAAAAAAAAGAGTGCCAAACTTCACAGAGTGTGTTTCTCATTAGAACCAGCTTCTCCAGCTTAGGGAGACAGCTCAATACAAAAATAATAATTCACATTTGGGATTCAGTTCTGCGTTCACCATATACCCTAAACTCCCTAATACTTGGTGGGAGCACTGAGCATAGCCAGAACACACGACTGAGCTCCAGCTCTACATTTTATGAAATTGTGCTGCCACTCGCCAGCATCAGCTTTCTCCCTGCATATGTACTGAGAATGAACTGTGTTTAGAAAAGTTCAGCTATTTACATATTTTCCATTAAAATGCTCTTAGTTTTCTCTCCCTAGAATGTCTGCATATATTTCTTTAATTGGTGGCATATTTTAAGGGAGCTCCATTCCAAGAATTTGAGGATGCAAAAGTTATTATAAATGACACAGCAATTCAGCAAAACACTGAAGTGACTGTTTTAAAAATCCTTGTTAAGCTTTGGCATTGTTCCCCTCTATTTTGTTCTCGCCACATGACCAGCTTTTTGGTTCTGGTTTGGTGGGGGTTTTGTTTGCTTTTTTAGCTGCAAAAGCAAAATGGAAGATAAAAAAAGGCTCATGTTTAATTTTTCAATTAAATGTCATGTTTACTGGTTAAATGTCATGCAAATAGGACAGATAAAATAAGTCAAAATTGCAGCTTGGGGTCAAGCACACTAATATTCAAGTCCCTTTCAGATGCTGCTGTTGGTAAACTCTTCATCCCAAAATGAAGAGAGAGGAGGGCACAGAAAATTAGCCATTTTATTGTATCTTCTTGTATGGATCACTGCAGTAATCTTTTGAAAAAGCAACTTCAAACTCAGAAATGACCAAGTGAGGGAATCAGAAGAATTACAGGCCAATAAGGCTGTGTTTCCCACTGGAGCCTTGCAGGGAGAATACTCTTATGTTGATTAGTGACAGAAATACCTCCCACAGCTCTCTGGAGCTGGCCCAGCTGTGCTGTGGGAGGTCAGAGGCACGGCGTAGCCACCGCCCCAGCCTGCACAGGACGTGCAAAGGGGCAGGTGGCACTTTCCTCCTGCCTCCCCTCCCTCCCCACCATGACATCCCAGGCTGAAGAGCACGTATTTGTCCAAAGGAAAGGAGGTGGAGCTGTAGCTGGTTTCAGAAGGATTTGTTGTGTTTTGACCTATTTTGTGTAGCAGAGCAAGTTTTAGGCTAGTGATCATTTAGGCATAAAACAGCAACATACAGAGGAGCCTGGAGTGGGAAGAGGCCATCTCTCCTTCTTGAAGGTCATGGCCTCATACAGCAAGTGTAACAAAAAAACCAAACCAAAGCAGATTGATTTCCCTCGTGCAGCATCAGAGATTCAGCACTTCTTGAGTAAATTAACTACCTGTTCACTCAGGCCACCCACTCTGGCAGTACACTGTTACGGATCTTATTCCTGTTCGTAAAAGATGGGGATGAAATTACGACCTACAGAAAGTTACCAAGAATGGCTGATCAAAGCCACAAGGAAGGCACTGATTTTGACTATGCAAGTATTACTAGGGTTAGCAAGAGTTGTTTTATGCAGAGAACTTCCACTATTCTATTCATCTCCTACATGGAAAAAATAAAATTCAGAGGAGCTAGCTACCTACAGTCAAGCCCATCTGAGAAAAAAATGTAAGGGCTGTTTTTGAACTCAGATGTGGGAAATACAAAGATGTATTGCTTTCTTAGAATTTTAGATTAGATAAGAAGAAAAGATCAAAGTTCTACTTCTTTTGGCATGGAAAATAGTTATGCATTTTGTAACAGCTGGCATTTTTCAGTGTATTGTTCTAGTCTTCCTAAATGAAATAGCAGAATGCTTAAAAATGTATCAAAACAAAATATAGCTGTCATATAAACTTGTAAGACCAAAAAGTTATCAATAGCCCACTTACAACATGTTATCACTAAGCATGTTTGAAATAGAAACGTCTGTTCCACCACAGAGCATTCCTGCTATACCACCCTCATGTTTTCAAAGCATTTTACTTAATTTATTTCCATTTGCATTTTAATAGTTCCTGTAATCCCGAGGTCTTTCGGAAACGTGACACAGGAAAGCGTGTCATTCCCATTTTATAAGTACACAAATAGATGCCCAGAGGCTGATGTTTTCCAGAGCCATGCAGGAATCTTAGAGACAGAGGGGTGATCACTTGAATGCCAGTACTGCCTGAGAGCCAAATACCACCTAGGATGTGCTTTTAATTGAATCATTAGCTCATTATTATACAGTGTATTTTTGTTTGGGTTTGGTTTTTTTCTTTATAAATATGGATAGGTTGACAGTGTCTCTTCTACTCAGTCAGAAGGTTTTTTTTGATAAAAATTGAAAACAAATCTATGTCCATATTCTTCTAGAGATTGCATGCAGTACTTCATTTAACATGAATACTGTAGACAGAGTTAAACTGACCTTGAGAAGGACCTCTCAGACTCATCTCTGACTCAGGCTGCGCTGTGATCAAACTCACATGACACCACTTTCCTAGATAAAATACTTGAAAAGTAACAACCTACCTCTCTTACTCATTAAAATCAGTGTTTTCTATACCATTCAGGCACTCACACCTGAATGTTCAGATGTCTGAAACCGTGCATGATTACCTAGGTTTGGAAAGAATGCACTAGACATGAAAATTATGCTTTATACTGAGTTCTCGTGCTCTGGGGAATAATTCAATGCTGCACCCACTCATGAAATCCACATTTCATTAACTGCAGTGGAGAGAAAATATAAATATTTGTACAGCAGTTAACAGCTGGTTTCACTTAAAGCTGGTGCAGGTTTCCTTTGTTTTGCTATCTTGGTCACTGTTGCTGATAGTTGCAACAACATTATAGGTGTCAGGAGAAGAGTGTGGGCTTCATGATATGTTCACTGCAGGCAGAGGGCTTGTAAAGCTTTGTGCCAGCATCCATTTCTTTTATACTTTCCATTTTTATATCCTCGAGGGATATTAACTAGCACACTTGAATCCCTGTATAGATGCAGTACAAAATTACTCTGCCCATCTGCCCATTGCATATTCTTGAGCTCCAGGAGGCCTACAACGTAGTCCTTGTTTTTAATACAATCACAGAATAACAGAAACAATTAGGTTGGAAATGACCCCTGAAGATCATTAAGTCCAGCCGATGACCCAACACCACCGTGTGAACCAGACCATGGCACCAAGTGTCACGTCCAGTCTTCTCTTAAACACCTCCAGGGACAGTGACTCCACCACCTTCCTGGGCAGCCCATTTCAGTGTCTAATCACTCTTCCTGTGAATAAATTCTTCCTAATGTCCAGCCTAAACCTCCCTGACACACAGTGTAAGTGTCCTCTTGTCCTATCACTGGTTGCCTGGGAGAAGAGCCTGACCCCCACTTGGCCATAACCTCCTTTCAGGGAGTTGTAGAGAACAATAAGGTCACCCCTGAGCCTCCTCTTCTCCAGGCTAAACAACAACCATGTACAGCAGCCTTGACAGCAAATTTAACCCAAGACACTATTCTCTGCAGTGATCACAACTGTATGCTCAGTCCTGAAATAATGAGCATGAACTTGGAAGTGTATGTGGCCTTTTTCCCCCTTAACTGTGCACTCAGGCCCACTAGGGACAGATCTGAGACTATTACAACCATTTCACTCAGCACTTACTGCTTTTTTGTATCTTAAGATAAATATGGAGGGAGGAGGGAAAAGAAAACCCTTCCAATGCATGTGAGGAAATGAAATTGCATGCACTCTGTCTGAAAGTGATAAAAAGGTAATTAATAGAGACTGTGCAGATCTAAGGCTCAGAATGCTGAGAGGAGAAGGGAGTGTGCAAGGAGCCTCATTTTCTTTGCATGGGTAGATGCCTGCAAAACCTCCCACAGAACAGAGTGTTCATTGTGCTGCCTCTGAGCTGCTCGGGGTTGCAGGGCTTCTGCACTCGGTGGTCACAGGCATCCCTCATTATGACTTGCAGCTTCTGCCCTTGCTCAGCCTGGTTTGGTTTCAGATACTTTCTTTCTTTGTGTCCTTTCTTGCTTTTGTTTCTAAGAAGCAATACTTCTCCTGTTAGCTAGAAGCTCCTCTTTTCTATGCAGTATAATGTCTTTTTATTTTTGTATACCATAAATTTTTGTTCTTACGTTTCAAGGAGTTGTCCTGTCCACATTTTAATATTTACCAAACAAATTTATTAGGGTTTTTTTTCCCTATACAGCTGTAAAACAGAATATACTCTGACCATCATGGACTGCATGGCTTCTCAGTATCAACAATCCATTTTTAACAGCAACATACATTTTCCAGGAATACGGTGAAAGTGCTAACTGCACTTGCCATTTGAGATACTTCCCAGATGCAACTAACACCTCTGCAGGGATATTCTCAGTCTTTGGCTCAAGAAACTGAGAGCTCTGTGGGGTTATGTGACTTCTGGAGGTCTGCACAGGGGTCTGCAGTACAACCTCCCTCCCCACCATACCCTCCCTTCTCCCCAGGGGCAGCTGTACAACTTGACAGCTAAACTCTCGTTAAAGAGTATCTAAAATAAATGACAAAGAACAGGATTTCCATTCTGCATGCATTCCAAGTCACTTTGAAAGAGTAGTCTTACAGCTGACAGCTCATAAGTCTTAAACTTTACCAGATAATGGTTCAGTGGGCTTTGAGTGGTTTGTTACTGGTTAAATGTGTTGAAAAAACCAATAAATGTTCAGCATTCATCTCATCATAGGGGGAAAAGAAATAATTGTTCAGGGTTGTGCTTTGTTTATTAAATTTGTGTCCTGTGAACTATGAAACTCAAATATTGTCAATTCTTTCAGGAGGAAAATGAGATCCCTGCCAGTGTTTTCTCAAAAGAGCCCATTCCTAGCATTACAGAAGGAAAAGAGGAGCCTGTTGATGAGAACAAAACACTGGAAGAAACCTTGCACACAGTGGAGTTGGGGTCAGATGATGAAATGTTTCATGACGGAGATGACTTGGATGACAGTGCAGAGGAGAAAACAGAAGAATCAAGAGCCGAGAAACTTAAAAGATCCAGCCTCAAGAAGGTGGACAGCCTCAAGAAGGCATTTTCCCGCCAAAACATTGAGAAGAAGATGAACAAGATCAGCACAAAGATTGTGTCGCCTGAACGGAGAGAAAAGATCAAGAAATCACTTACTGTGCATCACCAGAAATCCTCCTCTTCGAAGGGCTCAGGTTTCAAAGTGTCTCCCCTCACATTCAGCTCGAAGAAAGGCCGAGAAGGAGAAAACCCCGCAGAAGCTGAGGACAGACCATCAGAAACTGCGAGCAACGAGCAGGCTGAGAACGAGGATGAAATGTCCTTTGTTGACATGCACTCGGATATGACACCCACCACCTCCCTGACCGAGGAGGGCAAGGAAGCCATCGACTCTCTAGAGAAGGAGGCCAGAGTGGAAGGGAAGGCCATGATGAACAACAGCATCGAGCTGTCCATTGTGGAAGATGATGAGGAGTACGGGGTTCCTCCAGAAGTTTCTAGCCAGAAACTGTACGACGAGAGAAACAACCCAGTTGGCGGGGAAATGGAAGAGTCTGATGAAGAAACGACCCAAGCAGCCGTCCTGCAGGTGGACCAAACAGCGTAAGCGTCCCGAGCCCTCCTTCGCCTGCCAGACACACGCGGTTTTCCTTAGACGAGGAACTGGTTTCAGCTGCACAGGCAGGAGAAGCGACTACGCCTCTTCCATCCTTTGCTCTTCAGTGATAATTTATTGCATCGTGTTGGAATGCAGAGTGGACAAAGTCAATGACTTCAGCTGCAACGTGCTCTGGTTTAGGCTGAGTCACTGGTCGTCATTAATTTTAGAGATGCTGCCAAGTGGTGTAAGAGACTAGCAGGAAGAGAGTATGTCTGGTAGAAGCAAGCTGGTCAGCTGGCTTTCTTAGAGTTAGGTCAGAGGAATGCGTGGAGAGTAGTCAAGTCCAAAGCATTTCTGTTCTCTTTTCTTCCCCCAGCATTTCACAGCACTGTGAGTAGTTTTGTATGTAAATGTAGGAATACCAGTGAGAACATTTGATTTCAGTTGCCTTGCCATGCTCCAGGAGTACTAACAGCCTCAGTAACTGTGCACACACATATAGTTTGTTTGGGGCTTTGCTCCACTGCACTGTAGGACTAAAAGAGCAGAGTACTTAGAGGGCGAAGTTGAAAACCCAGTTCCATCCATTTCAGTGGGGAAAAGATTTTTGCCAGTAGTCACTCGCTATTCACTTAGAAGAAATGACTGTGTTTAGGTGTGGGGGGGAAGGTATTTTTCAATCTAACAGTTATGGAAATACATTAATGACAAGCATGAATGTGTGATCAGTTACTGCACCTTTAAGAATTCAGAAGTTGAAAAGAAAAAAATAGGTGTTTGATAAGAATATGAAGGTAGCCTGAAGAAAATATGAAATGCTATGAAATGTAAAAAAAGCAAAAATGACCCCCACAATATTCAGTCTATACTCCCAGCTTCAAGTATATATACTCAGATAACTGATTAATTCATAGTCTTTATAGCAATATACTATCAAACTTTGCACCTGCACAACTTTGTATCTCAGAGTATTTTGAAAATAGCATAATTTATCTTTTTACAGATTGTTTCATATATAGAGCTATATCTACACAGGAGAGTTAGATAATTACAGGGATGTAAGGACAATTTCTTCAAAAAGGTGAAATAATCTTTCAGGCATGTCCAAAGGGAACAATGTGTTACGGATTGAACTTCATGGCAGGGACGAGTTCACGTAAGTACGAGCCTGCAAAGCCACAGGATTTGGTTCTCTGCTAATAACTTTGATCAAAGTCACCCACCTGCTCTCAAAATTACTACTCTGTTATTTTTCAAAATTTATTGAAAATGAGAGGTTACAAGGTAGTTTGTTCACTATGAATGTTCATTCCTGTCACTTAGGTAAGGGGCAAGGGAGGAAAGGGAAGCACAATACCCACAACAGTTCCCTTACATCCTTGGTTGTTTATGCAGTGGGTTATTTTTATTTTTTTATATATATAAAAATTCTACTGATACTTTTAACATTGCACTAAAAGGTTGCTTCCTTTTGTGTTTAGAATCACAAATTACAGGGGAAATAAAAGCTACAGCAGAAGTACCATTATGAAATAATTAACAGGTATTACTCCACAGGGGTAATACCTGTAACCAGTAAATCACACTGGAAGTTAGTTAGTCAGAGCTTAGTGTAGGCGAGTATTATTAAGAGTTAAGCTCTTAAGTGCATGGTATCATATAGAAGAGACTGTTTCTAAGAAAAATCATGGCATAACTCGTGCAGCTATATTTTTATTTTGTATTAACTACAATGGATTTCAATAATTTTTACTTGTAACTAACTATGAATATGACAAATAAAAGCATAATATAAAACACAGCCATGTCAGTCTTTGGGAGAAGAAGTCTGAGAAGGTGGCAAAGATGAAATTTAAAGGTCAAGTATTTATTACTTCAGTTCATGTCCCTGTTGTACCTATACCATTTTCTTTCTCATCCTGTGCTGTTATTTAGCAATGCAAACACCAGTGCTTTGCTTTCCAGACACTTGTCAGATTTCTAGCCCATCTAAATGTACTCAGGCACTTTCCAAAATCTGCTGGCTCAATCTGCATCTTTTTATTGGACTGCGGCATACTCCTAATACTCTAAATAGTCCTGAAAGCATATTTATATTGAAGTCTGTGTTCTGTTTATGCACACAGATAAACTCTTGTCTTCTGGAGTGCCACATAGTCTTTAGCAGGCTTAATTTTACTGACAGACCAAAGAAAGCACGTTTAACCTTTATGTAGCAGCTGTCAGCCTCCCGCAGCCACCAAGTGCTAACCAGGAGCCCCAGCATCATGTTTACATTTTGCTTTCAGATATGCTGGTTTGTTTGTCCTGCTAAGCTTTAATTCAAACAATACCCCTGGCCATGCTTTATCCAGTTTTAGAGATGCTGAAATGAATCCCACGCAGTGTTCTAAGAGCATTACAATGCTATCCAGTAAAACCATTGGAAATGCAGATACTGAGCATCTGGGAGAATTAACTCAAATACCCACTTCAGAATACAGCACACACACAGCCATCAGTTGCAGGACTAGAATTAAATGTTTTCTCCATCACAATTGCACATTTACAAAGACAGGTGGGTCTGTAATCCTAACAAACAAAGCATGCTTTGCAAGAGAGAAAAATGTTTACTTGAGTCGTGAATGTCTGCTTTGGTGCTGTTTTATAAACCAGAGGAGGAAGCAAGCTCAGCCTCTCAAGATGTCCCCCAAGCTGTTTCATCCCCTTGCCTTCCATTCTCAAGGCCTGACTGAAAACATCAGCCTGCAGAACTTACTGTTTGTGGGAGGAGACAGACTGTGGGACCAGCAGCACTGTATTCTTTCAAGTATCTCAGAAGTGTGTGCCTGGATCTTGTCAGGCTGGCAGATGTCAAGCATATGCATGAGTATTCCGTGATTGTGCTGACAGGTTTGTCTACATAATTACTTTTTAAAAAAACTGCTTGTTTACGCTTCCTGACACAGTAACAGTGAGCTCCACTTGCACCATTATTCCTTGGAACACCTGACCTGTGAGCTGCTGCACAGATTCAGAGTTTGACCTCCACGGGAATCAGCGGGAGCTTTGCACAAAGGAAAAGGGTGTGATAAAGCCCTTATGGTATAAATATTTAAACTAGCAGCACTCAGCAGCTGCTGATACTTCCATTTTCAATGACAGAAAACCAGCTGACATTTCTGTCCCCTTTTAGGGGAAAGAGCAAAGAGCATCCCGTTGACCCCCACGTGCTAATCCACGAGCCGGCTCCTCTGTGAAAAGGCACAGATACAGGGTTTCTGGACCATTTCCCTGTCAAATAAGGGAGTGCAGTGAAAGCCATCATACAGGCCTGACTGAAGCATGTTCTGTCTCTTTAACAGACAGAAGAAAGGGGAGAAGAAAAGGATCAGAAGGTAAAGTACACCTGATAGCCCTTTACACTGATGCAATGAAAACCCTTTGTTATTGTAGGCTGTAAGGCCAAACAGCTGCACAACTGATGACTGATAGTCACACACTTAAAAAAGAGGTAAGCTCAGAAGAATTAGTGAAGTGATGGCAATTTGTCAGAGGTCAAACTGTTCACAAGGAGCCAGTCCAACCCTGAAAGTCACTGAAAAGCCTTCAGCCGGCTCAAAAGATCCTTTGAGCCATACAATGGTTTTGGGCCACACGTACAACTCCTGTGATCATCAGTAAGCTGTGCGCACAGATGCAGGACATAGATCCGTGTATCTCCCCAATCCTATCTGCTTAGCTCATCATCCGAACAAAAGAGTTTTCCTGCCATCAGCACAGCAGATGCAGCGGTGTGGCAGAAAGGAAGGCTCTGCCCTGCTTTGCAGGGTGCATTGTGAGCAAAATTTCAAGCTAAGTTCTGACTGCGAGGTCTTTGCTTTCGGGATCTGCCTGTGACAGAGCGAGTGTAGCTACAGCTCCTGGAAACAACGTCAGGGAGGCAGGTGGAAAAGTTTTACTGTGGCCCGCTGAGACACACCCACTCTGGGTGTCAAGGGGAAGGTGTCAGGTAGCTTTCCTGCAGGCAGAGAAAAAGATTCACCCATAGCAAAGCAAAGGCAGCACGCAGCTATTTGGCCCCGGTCCTGGTCAGGGTTTTGCCTGGACAAGGAAACAAGGGGCAGGAAACAACCGGCAAAGCCCTGGAGGTGCTGACTCAACACCCAAGTATCCACCGCTCCCTGACTCACGGCCCTGGCTTTCCCAAATAAACGGAAAAAGGCTGAGAGACACTTTCCACCACTCCAAACTGCCCGTTGCCAGGGTTTTGTTTCAGGATTTGCATTTGAACCAGCATCCACCCCGGGCTGAGTCTAACTGCATGCATAAAGAAATTTTAATCAGCATACTTGCAGCTGTCAGTGGTGGCTGATCTTTCCTACCCTCCTTTTGATCAAAATGCCTTTTTCCCCTTCCTCTCACTCCACCAAGTCATTTGCAGGAGTCTGAAGTGCACACTAATTCCCATAAGGAACTCTCCCTAACTGCATGTTGAGAACTGATAATCAATGTCATCTTTAATTTTTCTTATGTGGTTATCCCCTTTAATGGAGTGTACTGCAGTAACTGAGAATAAATCTGCTTTGGGTTAAGCTAGAGATTGTTATTTATTTTTCTTTCAGATCAGAGATTAATATTGCTGTATGACCATTGGCACTAACCTCTTTTTCCATAGCAACACCAAAGAGAACATAAACTATGACTCATAATTTCTCTCTGGAGGACTTTTTTGTAATTATGATCATTCCACAGTTCCTAAAATATGTTAGCTGATATATAGCTCTGGTATAACAGCTTTGATTTTCCTTCATTTGAACACCCAGGCAGAAAGAAGAGACTTCCATTATTTTCTCTCTCTCAGGCTGAGCTAAACACCACACAAAGTATCATATATTCATTATTCATTATAACTGTGTGGCTCCTAAAAACTCCACAGCAATGTTTTCTTCATAAAGGTGGAACAGGTTTACTCACTTTCAATAACCTTAAATAATGCTGACCTTCTAAAAGAAAACTTGTGTCCTTCCCACCATGGTTAGTAAATTGGGGTCTGAGAGCTGGAATTGATCCGAACGGGAAACTGTATTATTCTGGGTGGCAGCAAGGTTGCCCACTAGCATTGCTCCTCTGCCAGTCAATGGCTTTAAACTCTCCAACATTTCCTCTCCCTCAGAACACAGCTGCAATAGACTGTCCAAATTCAGTAATAATGGTGATGCTCTTTACTCCCTTCAGTGAAAATCTGGCCTTGGAACAACTTGTCCGTACATCTCCCTGGAATATCTCAGCAGATAATCACATTGGATCATCACAAGAGATTACATGACTTTGTGTGTGTGTGTGTGTGTGGCTGTCCTACATTTCCCTTACAACACAGTCTGCTGTGTACTGGTGCAAAGTGCTCAGAAAACCTGTAGTGCCTGTTGCAGGAGAATAATTAGAAAAACCCAATTAGCAAATTCAAGGACACACACATTCAGTCAACAGCCATAATCCAGAGTGGAGAGACAGAACAAGCTTGCATCTCTCTCTGCTCCACAGCGTGATCCCCAGCAGCTAAACCAAGCCCAGAATGCACCAACAGAAGGGACACGTGGTTTGCTCTTGGCCTTTCCAGTGTGAAGCTGCACATGCAGGCTCAGGCTTGTGCAGGCACCCCGTGAAAGAGCAGAACATCAACTAACATAGCATCAATCACACTACAGGTGCCTCTACTCCTCCCTGAAGGTTTGTGGAAAAACACCCTAAACCTTCAAATTCCTGAGCACAGGGAGCAGAAAGTCACTGTAACCTCTATGCCATTATCTGCAGTGAGGAGACTCTGGCTTTGCCTTCTTCACTCCCTCCCATCATGCTTAAGCTGAGTAGAAGTGCAGGTGATGTGAAGTGTGATGGATACTGGAAATGTGCAAGACAGTGTTAGGAACAAATAGCACACGAGGGACGTCTACACTGCACACCACATACACATACTCATTTAGATCAAGTACCAGGCACAGCCTAACTACAGAAACACAGCACTGTTCAAGAAAATTTATCTTATTCCTCAGCTACTTAGCTCCTGATGTCCTACACTATTCATTTAAAGGGAGTTTCAGCATCTTTTCAGTACGCTGCCAGCTGCAGTTATATATGCCCTTATATTACTTGTTCCTTCTGACATGCCTGTAGGCAAACGAGCCCCGTGAGGGTGACAACACGAGCTGCATTAACCAGCTGCCTGGTCCCTGAATCACTGCAACTCAACACAGCGCTGCCAGAGACATGGAAAAAGGGACACTGAGAACATCTGACTAGTGGTGAACAAATTATGAACACATCCTTGGAAGTTGCCTGCATTTGCAGAGTCTATTGTCACTTCCACACGGCCACGGTGAAAGCGATAAGCGCTGTGTGACTTCTTCTAAATAACCTTCATTTCCCTGCAAGGTTCACCATCCTGCTGTTGGCAATAGCTGGAGATTGAAAGTCAGAGAGCAGGTTATGACTGAAAGCTGAAGGGTGACATGTCATGCAAGACCTGTGTAAATATGTCCCAAGTAAAATTGAAAAAAAGGAGGTTTCTTTTGCATATTCAGGCATAAGCTCTTTAGAAGAATACCTGTGTCCTCTACCTGCCACTGCACAACTCTTCAAAGGAAGAGCAAGCTGCAGGACATGGAAATATGCATTCCTGGGTTAGGCTGAACAGCACAGAGGTCTCAGTTGAAACGAGATCATGTTATGCTGTAGCTGTTAAACACTATGTATGTCATAGATATGTAATATATATGATATGCAGTTTCAAATAACGTGAGAACCTGGAAAGGTTTTGATGATTTTGAAGTGGCTGTAGATTCTTTTGCTAAAAAGGAAATAGACTGATAGGATCCTACAAATCTAGTCCTAGAAAACAATGCAACAGGGATTTTTAAAAAAAAATTAGTTCTCAGTACTTCTTAATGGTACAATAGTTGACATGCATCCAGAAGTGGAGAGAGGCGTTAAACAAGAAGTGTGTAGGAGGAGGGAAAAGTAGGAAAATGTGGATAAGAAATGGAACAGTGGGGTGTGCATGAGAGAGGGGAATGTGTGAGGGAAGGAGTCACTAGGAAGGGTGGGGAACTGGAGGAAGGAGCTGAAAGGCTGCTGAGAAACACCGGCAGAGTGCCCAGAACAAAGGCTGGGAAAGAACCAAGAGGCACCAACAAAAACGGGAAAAGGGAAAAACAAGGGTCAATAAGGTCTACAGTTCAAAAAGATGGAAATGAGAGTAGGGAATCAGAAATTACTGTGGGACAGCTGCCATGTAAGAGATAGCAACAGTGAGTAAAGAGCTCAATATTTATCATCTCTCTACCTGTCAAAATGTATTGCAGAGGCAATGCCCAGGATTAGGTCTAGAAGTGATTTTTACTGTGCAGTGTGGTCAATCATTTTTACTTTGCTTAAAGTTTGTTTGTTTTGTATGAGAAAAGTTAGTCCAGAATAGGCAAAAGCAACATCTTACATACATCAAAATAGCTCAGCCTGAGCCTGCAGAAACCCATGATGGTGACAGCACCTTGCCAGGTCTGCAGTGCAAGCTCCCAGATCACGTTTGCCGTGTCTACTTGCTTCCAAAGCTTGAGGGGGAGAGGTCAGGGGGAAGAGGAGAGGAGCTCTGAACAGCAGGCTGGGGTCTCCCCCTGTCCAGACATGGAGGTAACTCCCCGCTGAGTACCGACCTCCTGGAGACAAGGGGCAGGCAGGATCTGCTGGAAGCACTGAGGATCGCACCTCTGACAGCTGGATTTCACTGGCAGTTCGCTGAATCCCAGTGCTTTGCTGTAACACAGCCGGCGGGGTTTCTTTCCTATTGCAAACAGGTTTTTGGGAAAGCAAACCCAGCCCTCCTCCTCCACCGGGCCTCACCCCCTTGCTTTGCCAAGAAGCTGGGCTATATTAAGATATGAGGCAGCCATGCTGGCTGGGCCATTTCTCCTTCATGCTTGGCCTCCCGTGGGAGTTGCTCCATTCTCACGTATCTGCTGAGAAACAGCTTGTTCTTCCTGGCTTTCCTCAGTTTCTTTATTTAGTGGTGCCACTTCACACAGTGGAAGCCAGGTTCTGCTCTAACTCCAGAACAGACCTGCCCAAGTCCCCTTCCCACCATTCATTCTTCAAAAAATAAAGCTCTCTCCTTCTCCACTCCTCACATCTTGTAGGTTGTTGCCTGACATTTTATTTCTCAGACTTCTTCAGAAACTCTCAGTTTGCTATATAACTCTCTCATAAAATGGAAGGCTGCACCGTGAATTCTCGTTAATGACTTACAGGATGCATGTTAATAGATACAGGGGTTTTCATAATTGCCATACTCGGATCATTTTCTGTGCAGAAGAAGAAGACATGGGGACAAAACGATGACAAGGTTTGGAAACAACAGAAGGAAAAACCTGGATTAAGGTTCTAATATTCAAGTGGAAAATGTCTCCTCACCTCTTTGTTTGCTGCTGTCAAATTTCAGTGCCTCAAAAGAAAATCATCTTCTGCAGAAGAGAGGAAGGGGAAGATACCTCTATATATGCTCACCTTCATATCCATCCTTACTATTTAATACAAGGTTTAATGTTCTAAACCCTAAAAAAAAATATTTGGCATCAAAGTCTCCTTAAGTTTGAAGGCATCTGCACACTTACACCTCCTTCTATAAACTAACAGACAAAGTCCCTCAAAAATTTTCCTCCTGATATTTTTTAAAGTGCCTATGCTATCACAGTATTCCACATCCAGCCTGAAAATTAAACATTTTCAGACAGTTTCCTTTTGCATGACATGACAGTAGTCAAAATCTATGCCAGCAGTGGGAGACTAACAAAATCAGTGTTTATAGAAAATCAGGAACACGAGAACTTGAATTGGTGCTTCTTGATCATACATAACCTACTCGAGCTGCAGCTCTAATAGGAGTAATTTCATATCACTGAGAGTGTTTCACTTTATAACGATTTCACAAAACCACTTTATTGTGCAAGTCTTTCACGCACAGTTTTGCGCAATATTTTTCAGGCAGAGGCGATGCTCACACTGAGACAGACACCAGCTCGCTCTGCCCATGCTTCAAGCCAACTGGAAGACGTGGTAAATGTCAGATGTTGCCCCAAGCTAATACGCCACGTCTCTCGCTAGGGCACTGCACTAACTGCATCCATATGGTGCCTGGTCAGCTCAAAATGCAGACAGGGTGAGATCATCCCTGCCTCTACAATACTCCTAGGCAATGCAGACAGGGAGTTTTGCCTGCATGAACAATGCAGTTGCAGGGGGTGTCAATCCACTGCTGCTCCGTTAATGCCTAATCTACCCTGAGTAAAACGAATCTTCAGACTATAATTTAAAATAGAACAAAGAAATCTGGTAAATGTTTTACCTGTAGTAAGTACTGAAGCCAGAGGTAAAAATGTCTACTCAGAACTCAGCTGATTTGCTTGTTACAGCAGAAAGTGTGGCAAAAATCCCTGTCTGATGCCATCCTACTGGAGCAACCTGTAAGATTATTTTGGTTCTATAGATCCTGATCATCACACTACAATACAGTGCTTGGTGTCTGCTCTCATTTTCTTTGTACAAGGCTCAATATGAGAGTAAAGGAGGGATCAGCTAAACTCTGCAGGGGTTTTCTTCTAGTCTAAATCCTCCAGGGAAAGTCACATGAAATATTGCCTGTGGACTCAGCAGCAAGGCATGTGCCTGCCCCTCTGTGGCACACAGCCCCATCCTCTGGGGCCCTGGGCAAAGCTCACAGTCACATTTATCACCAGCAGCAGATCTCCTGCCATGGCTGTGTCATCCACATGAACACAGGGGCCTGAGGTGGAAGAAGTGGAAAGATGCTTTTCTGGCATTCCCAAGATACACAGAATTCAAGAAACTTGCACAGAATAATTACTTTATGTAGGTAATGAAGAGACTTTAGCCTACTCCTGTATCCCCGCTGGGATGGAGACAATTTATCCTTTAAGGTTGTATATTATTCAGTGTGTTCTGCCATCTTTCTCCAAATATTATTTTCACTCAACAGTGCAGCTGGCCAAAAACTGCAAAAAAAGCATTAGCTGAAAAAGTTATTTGTCAGGAAACAAGATTTCCTCTTCTCCACCTAATGCATTCTAGCAAGTTCCAGCTATAGTGCTTCCTCCCAGCATTTAGCTTGACAAAGCATGTGGTGAGCCTGGCAAGAATCTGAAAACCTCAAATGCTCATGATTATCAGCATTAACAGTTGCTATTGTTCTTATCTCAATAGTCCAAGCTTGCCCTTAGTATGAAATGTTATTTTTCCTTATTACTACAAATGTCTTTTTGCACAAGGATCCTCTTTCCATAGCATCGTGATATTTTCAGATTTTCCTGTTCAGCTTTGAATGCTACATGAATACTGCCTGGTGAAGAAAAACATACAACATATTATTTTAATGCAGTGATCATTTGTTGTTGTTCCTTTCCCCAGCTGCATTGCTGTGACTCTGCCTTCAAAGTTTCTTGGGGTTTTTTCCCCATCTACATTTCACTACCATTACCACCATGATTTGCAGATTGTTTTTCACAGGCTTCCACAGAGCGGTGTTGCAGCCACCCAACTGTACTGGTTTTTCTGAGGGGGTGGTGATGGGGAAGGTGGGGTCCTGACACGCATCAGCAATGGCATCCAGGAATCATTTGTTTTACCACCCATTTATTTACCTTTATCCTGACCAGTCAGTAAGAGTCCTCATGTTGCTTCTTGTCTTCAAATCTGAGTTTGTATGGGGAGATTAATTGTGCTTTTGTATACATGGATGCAGTTTTGGAATGAAGGCACTGAAGGCAAGGGTGCTGTGTAAGCTCTGCCTGTGCTGTGTAGCAGAGGGGATGAACATGAACCAGACCCCCCTGCACGGCCAGGCTGGGATTGCAGAACTCCTTTTTGCAGGAATACAGAAGTCCTGTTCGAGTTTCTTCAAAATACCATCTCTTTACCACCTTCAGGACTAAAAGCCTGACCTGAGAGGCGGTTGATGGACTCAAACCAACTCCAGAATGCTTTGCATTTGATGAAAACCAAGATCTCCCTCGTTGCTATACCCTCCCCAAACACTTTAACTACATAAACTGGCTTTAAAGAGAGCCTGCTCTGAACACAGAGTGAACGCACGTCCTCAAGACATTTCTTTGGATTCAAGGTAAAGTACCCAGATACGGGTCTGAGGAGTATGATACACAATATCTTAATTCTCACTCAAACAGGTCCTGTTTATCTTCATAGGGGACTAACGCAAATATTAGCTCTGGGATTTGATAAGGGACACATTAAACAAACACTGATGCCTGTATCATAAAAAACTGGCTCTCAGCCAGATAAGCGAAGCTCTGCCTACAAATTAAGTACTACTGTATTCAGGGTGTGCTTGCAGTGGTATTTTCTTCCACTGCCTGCACTTTTTTTCAGTAGTGCATAAGCATATCTAATAGAGTAGCTTGCAGGGAGATTTCAATCACCCCCAGCACACAAGAAATGAGACATCTCTGGTGCCAGCTCAGCTGCACACAGTACTCGTCTCCCTCCCAGGAACTCTGGTAAGAGCTGCGGGTCTGAGGCGCCGTTTTGTTACTCCATTATCACACAGTCATGAAGGAAACAACACTTTAATTGTTTTCCATCCGTGAGATAATGAATTACTCCTCTCTCTAAAACAGAGAGGCAGCAAAAGGAGGAACATGAATACTCATTTCCTTTTCCAGTAAACAATTACAACACTTGTCAAAAAATATGACAATTGTAAAAATCAATGTAAAATTTGGTAATAGCTTGGCACTTTCAATATTGCACAAATACTCTCACCTAATAATCTCAACTAACAGCCTTACTAAAGCTGATTGGTTCCTTGAAATTAATGGTGCTTCCTGTGGGCTACGCTGCTTCTCAGCATGCATTAGACAAACAAAACCTCCAGTGTTTTACGAAGGAATTTTGAAGAAGACCTACAGTAACTCCCAGGCAGTTCCTTCGATTAAAAAAAAAAAAAAAAAAAGAAAAAAAAACAAAACCAAACTCAGCCAACAAAATAAAATAGAAAAAGAAGGGTAAGGAAAGGTCACACTTAACAGAAAACAATGAAAGTTTCCACAGGCATTTACCAACTTCCTTAACCTGCACCATGCAAATTTAAACACATTTTTACTAGATCTTCCAACAGATAGCAAACAGTTTCCTCCTTGAAGATGACTTCCACATCTCAAAACTGTTTTTTTACCTCAGATTTTTCCGCAAACACAGGTACTGCCTAAAAATGCTAGAATTTGCCATCAAAACGTGCCACCTGAATGCAACAACACTGTTGGAATTTGGCTTACAAACTCCTTTTCCCAAGCCTCAGCCTTCCGCTGCTCACATCCCGAAGGAAAATGCTGCAAGGGGCTATATTGCTCAGGTTGGCCATAAATAACAACAGCTCCACCACTCATATAAGAACAAATGTGTTTTTCCATAAAACTTGAGAAAAATACCAAACTTCAGCCAGTCCCTGAGGAACTGCCACCTGTCATCCCAATCCTGTTCATAATCAATTCCCTGCACAAGGGGGCTCTGAACTGTGGCTGTGGCTCTCAGATCCTACCACAATAAAGAGTAAGTAGTGGAAACAACTGGAAACAACACCAGGTTTCCCCCGGGAGGATTGCGTCCAGGCACTTGCCTCACAGCGATAAGCGAGCATCCAAACAATCAGAGGCGCAGACAGTGCTGCTCTCAGAATAGTTCCTGTGTTCCCCAGTCTCAGGAGAGGAAAAGGAGAAGATTTCCCTCTCCAGAGCCATTGCTAGGCACGCACGCTTCCCTGAGCCCTGGCTCACCCCTGGCCCTGGTCGCTCAGTCTGCCCTGCCCTTGAACAATCAAAGGAGAAAACACCAGAGCAGGAAGCGGCACAGCTCACTTGTGCACTGTTTGCCATAGATTTAATGTGCTCTCTTCTCTCTCTAGCCAGCCCCAGGTTCAACAGCACTGGCTGTACCTGGACACCGCTGTCTACTCAGGGAGCAGTGCTGAAACAGGTCATTGCTGAGGAGGGCAAGCAAAACTCTGTTTCAGAAAAACTGGCACTAACTGGAGCCTAGAGCAGTGAGAAAGCAAGGATGAGGACTGGCTTTTCCCCAGGCAGGCAAGCACCCATTAGAAAGCTATATCCAAAGGTTTAGGATAGACTGTGATACCTGCCAGGTGATATAAAGCCCCGAGCATCCTCAGCAGACCTTGTTCCGCAAGCAGGTAAATGAGCTTCCCACAGCTGAAGCAACACAACACCCAGCTTTTGGCTCCCATCGAGCAGAATCACCCAGGAAGCAAGATCTATTTTGCTTAAGGGTACAGAAGGTCTGTTCCCACAGGAGAGCTTCGCTTCCTGCTTTGGGAAAACTAAATAGGTTGATTATGTCTGCTACAGGCTCATAAATCCACATCAGCTGCTGCCTCGGGGACAGCCATTGCTCCTCCGGGTGATTTTCTTCCTCACTTAGAGAAGATGAACAGCTGGTTACATATATCACAGCTCCAGAAACACACTTACCCATAGCCTTCTGCCACTGGAGGAGCAGGTTTCTGTCATTGAGACCACAGGAAAACAAGAGGCAAAGCAGAGGCAACCTATTTTTTTTTTTCACCAGCTTTTTCAGGTCAGAAGACAAAATGGCAGTCACAGTGGGCATTGGTAGCTGGCTTCCCAAATGGAGATAGAAGCAGACCAAAGAAGCCAAGTTTTAAGCCTGCTTATGTAATTTTCATTTGTAAAGTAATTGTGATTTGTACACATAGTAAAATAAACTTAAGTACTGAAAAACAGCATGAGCCTAGGTAAGACAGATTCTGCACTGTGGAGAGAGGGCTGGTGCAGAGATGTGCCTCACAGCACACGAGCCTCCCCTGCAGTTACACAAGGCTCCAGCGCCAGGGCCAAGTCACACAGCCAGCCCTGCTGCTCAGGATGAACTTTAGCCTGGCCATGGCACAGCACACCCTGTAACCCACCCCAGCCTGGGCAGTTCTTACACTGAGCCACTGCCTGTGTTCACTCATCTGGCTCCCACATCATCCAGTGGGGCTTCTGACCCCAGGGTTTTGTCTCCAGGGAGAGCCCTTATGATACAGACATACAGGCAAAAAGATTAATCATCATGAGCAGATTTAGTAAAACCAGGTCATCACAAAGCTCCAGGAACGATGCAGCTCTGAATTTTTCTCTAAAAACACAGCTCCATCAATACCAACAGAGATACATCAGCTTGTACCCACTGAAAATCAATCACAAAATGAATTGGGGTAACACTGGCACTGAATAACTTGGTGCTTGTAAGAATTTTTTAAGACACGCTGCTTTGCATGCATATGGCAAGTTTGCAAGGAACATAAAGTTCCTTTGTGCTAGGGCAGAAGTATTATCACACGAGTTCTCAACAGTCTGCTTTTCCTTTCATAGCTGGACGTGTCAAACAGACCACAGCCAGCAGATAAGGAATGCCTACAGAATCAAAGTGCAGATTAGAGAGGCGGCAGCAGCAGCTGAGAGAACCATCTACTGCAGCTGTGAGACAGATCAAGGGAGCTGAGAAAAGCTAAGTGCAGATTCAAACTTTACATGACATTCAATCTATTACATAAATAAATAGGGCATTACAAGGCTGTGAAAACACTGATTTTTCTTTCCTGCTCATTAGCCATGGACTCTGTGACATCAAGTTGTGGCCAGCACTGCTGCTCATAACACAAACAAAAGGCACGAACACGAAGCAAAAATAAATTTGCCCCGTTCCTCAGCTCAGAGGGGAGTTTTTGTGTATCAGTGTTTGTGAGGATACACGCATCTGTTTTCAGCAAACTGTCACAGCAATGTTAAAACCTGGAACCATTAATATGGGGGTGCTCTGTGATTCAGAGACATGCCTGATGTGTAAATCACTCCCTGCAACACACACGTTACCTAGAACTAACGCAAGGACAGAGTTTGCACGTCCAGGAACAAATTTATGTCACGCAGTATCAATGTAAGGAATGCAATAAACCATGCATGGACAAGGCCTGCAGTATTTTCCAGTGCTTTAGAGTTCCGAGTCAGCTCTCATCAGGAATCCTGCCCTAACACTTTGTCTAAAGGAAGCTATGCAATATGGAAGAGGTCACTAGTAGAGACCCAAAAAAGGCCAGGAGATCATGAATTTCCCTAATTTAGACAAACAGGGCTCTGATCAGGCATCCTTTGCCCACAGTGGTGAGCACCCGAGGCAGCAGCATCTCCCACCAGATGAGAGTCAGCATTTATGGGTACTCTGGGGGCTTCAGGCAAGCAAAAATGCTGCATCTGTGGCAAAACCAAAGACAAGCATCTGCTGTCTGGGGTAATATGGGCAGAAAGCAGCACCAGCTAGGGGAACTTAATTCCCTTTAATAATGTATTGCTTGTTAAGACAATTTATTCGTGTTTGCAAGGGAAGAAAATTAGCTTATTACGCACCGGGTAGTTTGGTTTAATTGTCCTGAATTTCCAGGTGGGAACTCCAACCGGCATTTAACAACAAATTCCTCTTTGTTTAAGCTGGGTCCGTGCAACTGGATGCCAGCTAGATTCTGGCAGGTGCTTATCACATCTATGTCAATGAGAACATCACCTGACAAACAACACTCTCTAACCCCAGCTAACATCGAAGAAACTTATGACAGCCTTGAGATTTCTTAGCTGCTCCCCAGAAGGCAGGGCACAGAGCCTTGCTATTTTACCTGGGCTTTGTTCTGTTTAGGGACAAGAGCACCCTGAATACAAATGGCAGAAATCAGACTAAGCAATTCTTTACTTTAGTATCAAAAAGAATGTTTAACATAAAAAAAAAATTAAAGGCCATCTTTCTCTTCTTCAGCATTATAGTCCTTTGATCTACAGCAATCCCACCCTCTGAAATTCACTGTTTCTAAAACACATCCTTCTTCTTGAGAACATCAATTCAAAATGAAAACATCACATGAATGCAACTGTGTCCCTGATGTCAAAACAGGAACAGAATGTAAGAGTAAACACACAAGATGTACATGTCATTTGTCCTTTCCTGAAAAAGAGTGGTATGATGCTCTGAAGTCCATAATGCTCCTTGCAGCACAGCATCTTTTTGTATGGCTTGAACCACTCTCAAGGACTATATTTACCCACTCACAATGAGCCAAATAAAATGGTTTGAAATGAAATTGCCAAACTTAACAAAAAAACATTGTGGCAGCTTCAAACCTCCCCCCCATTTCCTGCTCCATCTCAATGCGGCCGCAGATACGTTTATGCTGTGATGATGAAACTCCTACAACGCACAGACAGTACAAGAGCTAAGAAAAACATCCAGGGTGCTATTGAATTTCAATTGAAAATGTTACAGCACTTAAAGTATCCAGTTATTTTTACCTGGGGTTCTGGTGATTAACAAGCTGTGAATGTCAGATCCATCTAACTCACCCTGAAAGCACTGGAGAGGGAACCAAGGAACAGGTCCTTAGCACCACTTACTGAAACAATACAAAAGTAAGAATTATTATTATTGCTAGCTCCACTATTGCACTTCAATTCAACAGAAAATCTGCCCTCCCATAACACAAAGGTAACTCGGGTGCCTGGGGAGATGAAACAACTAGCATTTTCTCCAGCTTAGCTTATATCATAACTCGCAAGATGAAATCAACTTTCTCTGTATGCCTCACATACACAGGTGTTTTAATTCACAGCTCTGCCTTCTCCTTCGCTCCCCATGAAAGTGTCAGAGTGTTATGAGCATCAATTACGATGAGACTGGGGTACTAAAGGCTTTAGATGCCTCACTACCTAATATCAGTGCACCTCATGGCTGCATGGCTAAGCATCAGGCCAAAGCAGGAGACAGTGTCTGCTTCAGGAAAAACCATGTAGTTGGGAATTACCTTCCAGTGGAAAATATTTAACCAGATGGGAATGTTATTTATATGTGATGCTTCCCATTAGCAGCAACTAACATTTACAGTATGAAATATCTCCTTATTACAGCACCAGAGTTATGACATGCTTTTAATACTTTGCGCTATTCTTTTTTTTCCTTCCCCAGCCCATGCTTTCAAGTCATCTATGCAAGAATCACTGAACTATTATGGTCTGGTGACCTGCTTAGCACGAAACGAGGCAGCAGCCAGGAGATAAGGAAGGGAAGAGAGGTAGTGGCAGGGACTGGAGTTCGTCACTGTGTTATGATTCATCACTAATTTATGTGGGATGCTGCGTAGCACAGGCAAAAGCCAAGGACACACAGACGCATTTTCTTTTCTGCATATAGGTGGGGCTCAGTTCACAGGATTTCCCCTTCCTCTGACATTATAGATCTTCAAGGTTGCTTATCCAACAGGGAACATGGGTTGGAAATGCTCTGGGAAAACCCACAGTTCACCCCAGCTGAGGGCAGGTCAGTGCTATCTCCTCAGGACAGCTCAGGCTGCAAATACCTCAGGACAGGAATTTTTTGGACCTGCCAAATTTAGCATGAGTCAGTGTGTGTTCATGCAAGAGCTGTATTTTCCTTGCACAAGATCTTGTGCTTAAAGTTACGGTATGTCCAGTGCACGTGTCTTTTTTAAAGACTATTTATTGCACGTCCAGCAGCACAAAGTCCTGGTGCAGCCATTTTGCAGGCAGGCAGCACCCAGCTCCCTCACCTGGGACAGCCTGGCCCCCTTGAGGTCACTCCTCGCCCAGCTCCAGGCTGGCCAGCACTGCCACCTCTCCTCCTGAGCCCATGGACTCGGGGAGAAGCCAGCCTGCTCAAACGTGAGCTCCCCACACCGTGGCATTGAGGGGTGGCAGCCACAGCTGTGCCTCAGGACAGGCACTCCCTGTGTCCCCTCAGCGATGGGAGCCCAAATATGACTGCTCTGTTGCAAAGCGTGGAATATGTAAAAGTTTTCTCAAGAACGTTCTTTGTTGTTTGATCTTTGTGTATTTTCAAGCCTAATCAACAAGAAGGGAGATGCAATCTCTGTGAAACAGCAGCCAGCAGGCAAGCTCTGGGTGATATCCAGGTGTTAGAAAGACAAATTACTTATGGGTAGAATTGTCCTGTTAAAGTTTAGGGCTTGACATATTTCAGTGATCTCTGACCTAGGGGGAGGTTACCAAAGCTTGGGAAGAAGGATGTGCACTTGGTAATGCACACAAAGAATGCAGAATTTACAGGCCACAAGGACATTTGACAGAACCCCCAAGAGAAGGATGAAAATAATAAAGCCACCACAGCAACTGTGCTGAATCAGCTCCAACAGCGTAAAAGGTTGTTCTGGCAGGGACAGATCACAACCACCAACTCAGGGCCACCCACCCAAAAAATGCCCCAACCCAAAAGGAGAGAAAGACTCAGCATATGGACTAATTAGCATGGGAAGCAAGAGATTAATGAACCAATGGGAGATAAAATACTAATTAATAAGAGAACTAGGCAACTTGTAGCCAATGAACATTGAGGCCTTTGTTTGCTGAAGTGTATAAATAGTAAAAAGTTTTGGTAGCTGTTGTGCTGGCTTTGGGGATTTGCCACCCATCTCCCCTTTCTGTGCAGAACTGTAAATAAATCAAATATCTCAAATCTGTGTGGATTGGCCTCTTGCTCACTGGGTGAAAAAATCTAATTTGGGACAACATCTCCACAGCACCAGGCTGCTTGCTCCCATTGCCCAAGCCCTCTCCAACAACAGCTGCCCTAGAGGCTGGCACAACCCCAGAGAGGGACTAGGGCAGATCACCCAGCTGCCTTCCACTCAGGATCTCTTCCTCAGCCCTCCCTGCCTCCTTCAGGCTGCAGGCTGGCAGGGCAGAAGCCCCTCTTACCACGGCAGGCGCTAAAAGGGTAAAAACCAGCTCTCCAGCACCCATCCACCCATCTGCATTCCCCTCATTAAACCTCCTGTCAACACAGCCCTGCTGAGACAGCAGCTTTCAGAGCTGGTGCGTTTCCTGGCTGCACCTCAAGCCCTGGTTGAAAGCAATTAAAGCTGCTGCTGTGGTGCTGGGCTCCCGAGGGCCAGCCCTTGTTCGGGAGGTCGAGGCTGGCAGGGCAAGGCGAGAGCATGTCCAGGCAGCACGTCCGTGCCGGGGCGTGTGCGGGCAGCCTGGCCAGGAGGCAGCGCAGGATTACACCCACGGAACCCACAGCAGCGGACTCCCCAACACACCGGCTAAGAGCATGTATTCTCCTGTCTAAGCTCAGGCCATCCAAACCCCAGAGAGCTCAGAGGAAAATAAATATGGAAAGGAAATTCCCCTGTGCCCATTTCTTCCTCCTTGGCCTGTCCATCAAGTTCATCCCTGCTCTAATGGGATCATATAGTAGGACTGGACAAAACTTGCATGAGTATCCATGATCATCTCATGCTTCTTTTCTTTTTAAAATAGGCATGATGATACCTATTTTACCTTCAGGAAGCCTTTCTTTTCAGACACAATCATTTAAAAAAGAAGGATATATGACCTAGACTACAGAAGAAACTCTGTTCTCAGAAAGCAGTATCAGTGGTTCACTGTCAAACTGAAAGGATATTTTCCATGATGATCTGTCTTGGGTGACTTGAACACTTTCGTAAATAATCAGAATGATGGAAAAGAACACGCTTACTAATCCTGCAGATGACAAAAGCTTTAAGGAAGTTTGACAACAGAGCTAGAATGAACATGATTTTGATAAAGCAGAAGAACAAACAGTTTTAAAAATGTAACCCAGTGAAGAAAAATGCAGTGGTCTACATTTAGTAAAGATAAGCACCTGTGTGAAACCAGGAAGGGCAAGGCAGAGGCACAAGAATGTTTCTGGGATGTTTGTAAGGAATCTTAAAATTAATATGTGTCAAAGTTATATTAATGCAAAAAGATCATAAAATGCAGTATCTGTGAGAAATCCCTATGGAGCAAAAATAACAGAAGAGCCAACAGTCCTTAGACCTTGGCTGAAATATTGCCTTTGCAAAGCTACAGGCAAGCTGGAGAGAGCCAAGAATGTCAAAGGAACAGAAACCATGACATGATGCATTTGTCATCATTCTTTCAACCATCCTGCACAAAGTGAAGATTGAATGAAAACATGACTAGCTGTCAGGTACCAGGAGGACTTTCCAAAACTACAAAGGAATCATCTAGGTATTACCTCCCTAAAGGAAGGGGTAAAAGTAATGACTTAAGACATCAGTAGTGAGAGTTAGAGTGAACATCAGAAAGGGTGAGGGGATGCTCTTTGACAGCAGCCACCACAAAGCACTAGTGAGATTGCCTGGGGAGGCTGAGGAGCCACCATCATCAGCTGCTGGTTAAAGCAGGTTGGGCAAACCTCTGCTAGGAGTGATGTACTTGTAGCTGGGTGAGGTGGTGGGACCAGACCCTTGCAGCACTGAGGCTCCAGTTCTGTTCTCTGGCAAGGGTGGAAGTGAGGGCGTTGCTGAGTCAGGCCTCCCCAGTTCACACCATGCATCCACTCAGCTTTCTGCTACCCTCTGCCTGCAGGAATGGAAACACCAGGCAGTTCTATGAGATTAACCAGCCCTCCGAACAGCACTGCTTAAAATACCTCTCTCCCTCCTGGGGCTATAAACAATCTTGGCATATGAAATGCAAAACTGGAGTTAAGTCTCCGACTGGCCACAGGAAATACAAAATTGTATACTCTGACTTGAAGGGTTTATGTGAATCCAGTCAGAACTTTCTGAAGTGGATGCCTCAGATCAGGCCATTAAGTCCCTACACAGAAGCCTAAATCAGTGGCCTCATTTTCAAACACACACTGAGCACTCAGCAGCTCCTGGAGCATCTAAGAGGAGACGGTGATTGCTTGTCACATCTGAGAACTCGTGCCACTTTGGCTCTGAAATGTTGACCTGAAAGCAATTTTCTATGCAATTTTTCACAGTCCTAATCTTGGTGTTTTGTGAACACTTTCCCTATATTTTTTTCTTCCTAGGCCATTATTTTCTTTGTAATGTAAAAATAAATATTTCACATTAAAGCAACTCCAAAGCTCTAACTTTAGAAGTCTTCAATAGGTGCAGAACTTCAGGCTGAGAACTACAGCACGCCGAAGATTTTACCATATCAAACAGAGTTTGCACTCCCACATCCCCTCCTGCATTCATAATTACATTCTGACTCACATTATAGTCACATTCGGGTCCCAGTCCTGCTTTGGAAATTTCACGGCTGAGGCAGGGACGTATCTCCCAACGCACAGCGCCCATCTCTGGGTAAGCCGTGTGGAATCATTATAGCCACAGCCAAGGGACAGACTCCTCATCATCTGAATATGCACCAGCTCCTGCCCCTGGACCCCTGGCTGCAACAGCCTGTGGTGCAGAATCCTCAACAGCCTCTTTAATAAACAGAGGTGCAAAAAAAGGAACACTGTTCCAGCATCAAATGGAGAGATTTTGTTACTGTCTCTCTGAAAGAATGCTGGATTTTTCGGAGCTTAGGGATAGAACAACTATGCTCTAAGAGGGATAAGAATTGGTTACCTACTCTTCTAGTAGAGCAGGAAAAATCAATTTTACTCCCAAACTCTTTGTATTTTTTTTTGATGCAAAGTGCATCAAACATTTGCTTCGAACTGGAATTCCCAATTTTTCCCAGAGTTCATCCTCCACGAACTGTAAGAGCACATTTCAGGAATTTAGCCAGGAGGATGCATAGCCAGTAACAGATGCTTGGAACATTAATTAATGCTCAAAAATAGGAGAAAGGGACTCACTAAAAATGTTACCCTATTACTGTGGAGCATATGTGTTGGGCCAGCTTACCCAGGGTAGCAGCATGTCCACAGCAGGGAAAGGAAGAGCTCCCACTTGCTCTAATGACTGGTTTTTCTTGGATTATCAGATGGCTTTCCTTAGTCTACTGCATTTATCTCAGGTGGTTTATTTTAGAGGGCTGCAATTCATACAGCATCAAGTTTGCTCTCCTTTCCCTCATTCCTCTTCATAAACCTTACAGTTAAGAGATTTACAGGGAACCACACACACACCAGAGAATAAGAATCCTTACCTGACCTATGAAATCCTTAGATTTCAGCTATTTTAGATGAGGTACAAGATAATAACAAATCCATTTATAGTATACTAAGGACATATTTCTTTAGAAAGCTTTATTTTGTGTGTGTTTATGCTGTTCTCTCATTTCTCCACCTAGAAATCAAAATATCCCAAGGATATCCATGAACCATGCTGAAACTGGAAACACAGCCAACGAGTACCTGCTGAGCCCTCCTAGGTCAGATGAGAACATTAACAGCTTCCCTTATTTCAGTAATTTTCTCTTCACAACTATTAAAACATGATTTTTTTTTTTTGTCTTCACATTAAAAATCCTACCTGACAATGAAAAAAAATCCCCTTCCAGTGAGTAAGTCACCCCGACATGCAGCAGCTATAAATTCGGAAGCCATTTCCCACTGTCACACGTTCCAGTGTGACAGCTCCAGTTTCTGTCACTGAAGTCAAGCAGCACCCTGCAGCCCCAGCTGCTCCACCAGGGACAGGAGGTGGCCCCCTGTGCCTGTGTGAGGCAGATGGAGAAAGCCACGTGCCAGCACACCAGGTGCTGCACAGCCACGCATCTGCCCAGGCCACCCTGCTGACACAGCCTGCCTCTGCAGCGTCTGAGAAGGCAACAACACACAGAGCCAGTAAAGATTTCCCCACTCTTATCCCTCTCTATACATATTTTAGTACCTTCTGAAAACAAATCAGCAAATGAAAATAAACCAACAGAGGAATCTACAACAGGCTGAAGTAGCCACAGATCCGAATATGCAATGGTTCTGCAGGAGGCTAACAATATGAACATTGTTTTAAATCACTATTAATTATATATTTCAAGAAGTGATTTTGAATGCTTCACCTCTTACCAAAAAAGCTTTTGTTACTGTGAATTCTTTTGTCTGAAGTTATAATTATTTGATTCAAAGAAAAACCAGCAGTGGGCTTCTCATCTTAAAAATTTGGTTGTATTTCAGGGTGAATAAATAAGTCCTAAACCAATCATATCTATTAGCTAGTCCAGTCAGAGATGTTCAGAACAATATAAGCAATGATAAGACATTTGAGTTTGCCCTTAAAAGCAAGTCCTAAATATCGAGCACCATCATCAAGGAGTTGCTGTGAGCAGAAGGGTTGGCTTGTGGGCAAGTCCAGCCTGATGGCCAGGCTCAGGCTGCCCGGAGCAGCCACCGTACAGACCTCTTGAATATCTGCTGTCAGCCACAGGAGGGCAAAGCGAGCCTAATCAAACTACAGAGACCAAAGTGAAGCAGCCAAGCAGAGGCAGGATCACACGTGGGGAAGGAGAGAAGGTGTCAGGTCCAACTAAAGAAAATACAGACTCTTCCTAGACATCCTCCAGACCAAAGGTTTTTTCCCACTTCTCATTAGCAGCAGGAGCCAGCTCAGGAAGGGCCATCAGACAGTCCAGAGAGGAGCAGCCAGTCACCAGCAAAGGGTTTTGGGGACCAGACCCACTTTGCACAAGCCCAGTCCCAACTGGCAGCTCTCTGCACACCAGAAAATTAGGCCCAAAAACCTCAATAGCTGTGGAGCCGTTTGCCAATCAGAGCACTGATTTCCGAGTAAACTTATTTGGCCGTGCCAGACACAGCGGCTATTCAGAACTCACCCTCAATCAAAAACAATTTTGTGATTTGAAAGAATACTCGTTTTTCATAAGCGCTGGCATCTCCCCAGCAATCAGTGAACTCCCTGGCAGCTGGCCAGACACATCCACTGGTGGCAGCAGTAATTCCTCCTCATTATAATGTTTATTTGTGCATAGATGTGAGTCAGGTGAATTCGCAATATGCATTAGAAAGACAAATGTATCACATACAGCGAAGGGCTGAGAAGGTGACTCTGGAGATTTATTTTTTTTTGTCACTAGATGAAAGCATGATCCAAATACACAGTTCTCAAGATTTTGGAGCTCCCAAATTTATTGCCAGAATTCTGCTAGACCTTAGCCTTTTACTTTGGCCACATATTTCCTTCAGTTTTCATTAAGTAGATGATAAAGGTAACCAGTGCATGATTTGTTTTGTAACTGGGTTGAATTTCATTTTTTAATTTAAACACTCTCGAAACTTGTTTTAAAAGTAAATCTTATTTTTACCTTAGAAAAGATAAGGCAGATCATTCCCGGCTTTGCTGCAGGACCTGAGAGAAATAAAGGGTGCTTATTCTATGCATTTCTCATCCTAGCTTAGGGCTGTTATAGACAGGTTTATTTTTCCTCCACTTGGATACATTCTCTTTTCTCATGATCAAAAAATCAAGTCTTGGGGGGACCCAACAGAGCACAAAGGAGGCTGTGTTTTAATTTGTTCCTTGTGTGCTTACATCATCCAAAGGAAAAATTACTTCAGCACACACATGACCATGACCAGAAAGACAAAAGGCTGCCTCCACCTTCACTGGTAGTGCACTTTAACCAAGGTGAGCTCTTCTCAATGGGCACACATCAACAGCCCTGGCCAAAACAGCTTGGCTAAAAATGCATGACTTACAGTCTAAAAAAAGCCAGTATTTAAAATGTAAAAGTCATACAAAACAAAAAGACTTTTTAGAATGATCCTTTTCACCCTGAGCTATATCTCGAAGAGGCAAATCCAGGGGAAAACATTCCTTCATGTGCCACCTTAAAAATAAAAGACAGCTGGGAATAGTTGCAAATAGCACTCCAATTTTATCACTCTGGTTTCCTGCAAAGAAATCATGGCCTCTAAAGCCAAAAAGCTTTATAATGAGGGGTTATGTATCTTTGCCTTGTGGTTTTCAAGCCAGATGCACACCCCCCCATTGAACACCCCCAGGCTTTCAGGCCAATTTTATTTGATGAAAGCAATCTGATCACAAGACGGGAATCTTGTGGCCTGAGGAAAATACTGACCATCATGAGACTGCCTTGCAATAGAACAGGGGTGAATTGTGAAGGGGAGAGGTCTTTAAACATAGAGGCTGTGTTTCCTATCCATGCCATTCGCCTGCTTGTGCAGGAAGCACGTGCCTGGCTTCTCCCCTCTGGTGGCAGGCAGTTCAGCTTTCCACCCAAGAACTGAATTTGCAATTTCCAGGTGTATTTCAAAAGGAATTTGAAAGATCCTCTGCTTGTCTGCAGGTATTTCAATCCCATCACTCCAGCAGGAGCTGAACAGCTGCTACATTAAAGGGAAAGCCCACGCGCCAGAAGCAGAAAAGAGGAAGATGTTACAAGCAGACCTGAGCAAAAGGCAGCTTATGATTTAGTCATGAGAATGTAATTAGGGGTGTAAGAACATTGGAATACCCCAGCAGATACTTTCTTTGAGGCCTCCACCTTGGGGAGGCAAGAGGGTCTGCTGCAAACGCGTGCAGGATCTATGTCAGCTCTCCCTTGCCACAGATGCCTGCCAACTTCCAGGGCTCCCACACGGAGACAGGCTAAAGTAGGACCTTGTGAAGGAAACTGGTGCCACCATGCTTGTGCCAAACTAAATCTGAAGAACAGTTAAAGTAATAGGGAGGACTGGCTTTTACAACACCTGGGAAAAGGTATTGAACTTGAGGTAGCCTGTCCTGATGCATTCAGGCCTGCTACTAAATTGCCCCAGTTACATCTTCCTGGGTGAGGATTTTTAGCTCACAGTTCAGTGGGGTTGCAGACAGGGAGGAGAAATGCCTAAGGCAAGAACGGAAAAGAGGGATGAGGCAGCATCTGAGGAACCAGGAAAGTGCTACTGGACTGTGGGATGCAAGAACACGCACACAGGCAGAACAAAAGAGTATTATTTCAAAATGATGGGAGGGACAGGAACGGCTGAGCCAGAGATAACAGGAGTCAGCAGGGGAAGGAGCTCGGGTCAGACAGAAGCAGGAGGACTTCACCACTGGAAAGTTTAAGTGACAAAGAGAGATACTGGGGGTTAGCAAACGCAGGAGAAGAAGGGAAAGTCAGAGTCTTTCTATACAAGGCTGCTTTGAGGAAGGTCAAGCTCCTTGCATTTGGTGGGCGGGGGGGGTGGTGGATAAGAAATACTTTTTAAAATCCTTGAGCTGCTTTATGATCTTTTGAGTTACCTTGGGTTGAGTTTAATTCACTGTTTGCATATAATTAGTTTTTGCTGCTAGGCGGTCATATTTGCCATTTTGAGTCTAATTAATCATTAAGGCACCTGGAGTCTTTGTACTGACATTTGAGAGATTCGGTATATAAAGGCAGGTTTGCTTTGGTTCTGTGGTTTGTGTCTTTGCTGAAAACAAAGCCGGGGCAGATCTAACACCATCCTAACGCTGCATGCTTATAACCTTCAAACCTTGACAATCGGGTATCTTTATAAGCATTTCATGTGTGCACTTCTAAGTCAAACTCAGAGCATCTTTCACTGTAACTACTCATCTATTTGGTGCAGAAATAGATTTTTAAAAGCCAAATACACTACAAAGGATGTGAGGGAGTAAAAATACTTTCCTGTCTGTATGTGCTTAATCAGGGAGCCTTCTCAGGCAGTCATAGCCAGTGAGACGGGCCTCTTCAGAGTAGGATTCAGCATCATCAGGGTGAGTTTTCTGAACATCTAGGACAGCAAAAAAACCCTGGGGAATGGCATAGCTCAGGGACTGACAGCAGGATAGAAAACCTGGGACTGTGGGTTCAGTTCTGCCCATTTTTACATGGAGCAGAATGTAGTGTCTGCTAAAGCGAGGTGTTCCCAGGGGGACAGGATGCAGACAGTACAAGGAGGAGTAGGAGGAGTCTCAAACCTAGCTGGACTCAGCCCAGCAGAAAGCTCAAGGCCATACCCTTCACAAACTTTAAGCAAGTCATTGAGTATTTTGAATAAACGCTTGGTCATCTAAGCAGACAACAGGAATTAAAAGGGTAAAATTTGTAACAGAAAAGTCTATGAATATCAAAACTCACAAAAATTTCAGTTCTCTCTAAGTGAATCAGACAGAAGAAATAAGGCACATTTCTAACACTGATTTACTGGAGCTGCACTTTGCATTTTTGCCATTACCATTATAGTAATAGTTTTGATTGACAGAAGCTCATTTTTAATTAGCCAGATCAACCAAGGCACAACATCGGCATTTCTGAAAGCATCTGAAAAAGCAGCCTACTTCTGCAAGAGAAGCTTATTTTCATTTGAAGATTAAAGATTCTAGACAGCAGTAATATGTTTCTATCCGCCATTTCAAAAGGAAGACTTGAAAACATCAGGCAGTAGCACATGAGAGATTAAAAGATACAAGAAGATAACTCACAACCAATCCTGCTCCTCACAGGTCTTTCTTCCTTAATCCTGTCCAGCGACAGCCTTTAACAAGAACAGTATAACCGTATTAATCAGGGATTATTAGCAAGAGATCTTAATGCAGCGTTTTCAGCCACCCATCTCAGATGCGCTTTGTGTTTCACTGGAAAGTGCCACCATCCCCAAAATTGGCAACCAGAGAATCACACAACATAAAGTGAAGGGACCCCTCCTGCTTGGCAGAGCGGGCTGTGTGGTGGGCCAGAGCCAGCAGAGAAGCTGGGGAGCAGGGCAAGGTCTGCTCCTTGGCTACAGTGACGGGAGATCACTGGCACTTCTTCCTGTGGCTTGACTTCAACACTGTGCTGTGTGAGGAGGGCAGCTGGGAAGGGAAGGGAGAGAACAAATGGCAGAAGTGCCAGATCTATCTTAACTTTTCTCTTCCAACCTGTCTGAGGAAGGCCTTGATTAATCCACAAACATGGCAAAGTGACAACATAGTAGAAAAGCTGTCCAAACTCCATTATCTCCACTGCTTCTATCTCAAGTAACGTTCTTGCTGTTTGAGACCTGTTTAACCAAGTAACATGTTCCTGAAGCACACTGCTTTTCCAGAAAGCATTTCTGCTTGCAGATATACTGCTTTCAATTAAAACTGCTCAGGAGAGCAGGCAGGGAGGCTGGGCAGGGGGCAAGCAGGCACACACACATACCATGGGTTCAGCAAATCAGTGCCACAGTGACCGTGGGGGAAGCTAGTGGTTGCACCTAATGCCCTTGCAGAACAGGACAAGCAGAAGCAAAATGTGCTCTGCCTTGAGAACACACCCAGCTATTTTTACACCCAAACCAGATGTTTCCACTTTGATGAAAACAGTCCAAAAGATATTTTTTTTGTTTCAGTGTGAAACAGACGCAGCTAAAAACCTTGAAAGCTGCAGCAAAGAGAAATCGTCATTCCCTGGACAGCTGGGACAGGGTGACTGCCAGCTACAGGGCATGGAAACAAACTCTTGTAGAAAATATTCCTGCAGCCAGACTGCACCACGGAAGTTTCTCTCTCCTCAGCGTCATAGTCTCCTTCCATTGGGGTGCCCACGAGCATTAATTTCTTCTGTTGAGTGGACCTGCTAACAGCTACCCACAGGGATCTCTTTTGAAGAAAAAGCTAAGCCAAATACTTCCATATAATAAATTCAGGCTCCACAACCGCAGTTAACCACTGGTAACACTAGGACAGAGTTCCTCTGGCAGTGGAGGTCCTGATGGCCTTGTGCTCCTGAGCACCGTTAACTCTGCCTCTGATTTATACCAGATTTCCCCAACTGGCAATACAACCATCTGCAAGCCGTAAAGGACACATTTACAGTCTGACTGGCAAATATTGCAGTTGTACATTCAGCATGCAAGGACTTGTTAGACACCCAGCTTTGGTTTAAATCCTCTTTTTCCTTTATTTTTATCAGTCATAGCTGCTTTAGTTGACACCAGAGGCTTTGTCACTTCTGCTCAGCATCAGCAAGGTTTCCACTTTCCATCATAACCATTTAATGGCATACAGAACATGGAGACCAACAGTATGACTGCTTTGCTGTCCTCCCCTGTTTTCTCCAGAGCTCATTTTGAGTGAGCACAGCTCACCCCTCTTGCAGCAAACCTGGGGCTCTCACCGGCCTGGTCATTACCCTGGGGCGTCCCTCTGCTACACAGCCTCTCTAAATGCCACCTCCCGGGCACAACCCCGAGTGCCCAGGGAAGTGACACACATGGCAGGACACTGCCTCTGCTGTTTTGGTACTGGATAGATACTGAGAGGGGTTATATTTAAGATTCAGCTTTTACTTACAGCTGGCATAGGGTTCAGCTTTTCCTTCTCCGATCCGTGTAGCCTAACATGTACTGCAATCTTCGAAAAGCTGCTCCAGCTTTCCAGAAGCTGTAGCAAACTTGCACCACCTATCGACACAACAGAGCCACTGGTTTGGGGCCAGGAAGGCACCGCACAGCAATCCAAGAGTGCTCCCTAGTACAGAAACTCATCACTGTACTTCCAGCATCCTACTTGAAACTAACCTTTTCTTCTCCTTCCCATGTATTCCAATAACACAAAGGCAACATATTCTCCAATTTAATTTATTCCTACTGTATCACAAACTCAGTTTAGTGCACTGACCCTGCAGGGAAGGGATGCCCATTCCTTGTGCAGGTTGCAGACATCCCTGGCACCTCTGCACCTCTCCTGCACACTTCACAGCAGGCACTGACACATTGCTATTATCAGAAATACTACATTATATAAAATTTTCTCCCAGCATCATCTCTCCTCTCTGTGCAGCAGAGAGCTACAGATACTTTGGGAGGCTGTCCCAGGTGGTGACACCTGCGGTGACTTCTTTCAATACCAGTCACAGCTATGAGCACTGAACACAATAGCCACACAATGCCTGCCAGCAACCAAAGGATGCTATTTCCTCCTCACCTTTGACCACCACTCAGTGCCCTCAGGTCAGGGTCTCTGCAGAGGAGGAATCTCAGTGACCTGAGAACACAGCAGCCTCTCAAAGAACAGAGCTGGCGTGACCAAGATGGACATCAGTCCTGCCCAGGGCGCAGGAGCTGGGAAGATTTTCTTTTGCTGTTCCTTGGAGCCGGAAGGGAGAATTCAAACACCCTCAGAACAAGAGCTCCACAGGAATACAGGGTGTCTGGCCAGGCTCTTCCCAGACAATTTAGCTGCTATTCAGCATGCCCCACGCTTTGACCATAGAAATGGTACATTAATTCCACCGTAATGCGCTGAGCTTCCTACTGCGGGTATTGTGGATTTGCTTCATATTATAACAATTATAACATGCAGGCTATAGAATTACCAGTGCATATTACACTTTTACTCCTTCAAAGCCGTGTGCTCCCTGGGAAAAGCTGGTTTTATTCCCATTTTTCACCTTGTGCTTGGTCCATGCTCTGCTTTCTTCTTGCTCCGAATTCTTTTCCAAGAATCAAATCAAAGCAATGCTGGTTTTCAGATTAGATTTGATTTTTCAGCATTTTCAGATTAGATCTTTAGAAAGCATTAGATTTAGGTCATTAGATGTCTATGATCCTCAGAGTAATTTCACCTTGTTCATGAAAGGAACACAGGGAAAACACTACCATATGAACACCAAGGATTTGAACAGCACCTCCCCATTCTTCATAATAAATCCTTTTCTTAGACACACATTAAATCACATCAGTTCCTCTGGAGATAAAGAAACAGAGGCAACACCCAGCAGGATGAGACTTTGCCCAACAATGATAAAACATACAGAGCAGAGGGCAAAACCCAGCTGCTGTTTGCTCCTTTTGGTGGTGACACCACTCTCCACCCTCTGCAGTAATAGGAGGTTCCTTCTGTCCCTTCCAGGACTCATCCTTCTCTCCCACCCCTGCAGCATGGACCTGCTTTGATCTCCTTGCCAACGAGCCCTTTGGCTCCCAAGTCTTTTCCAGCCTCACTAACAACATCCTGAAGCACATGTAGCTGATGGAGGATAAATGCCGAAGTGGGCACTGCTGCCATCAGCTCAGCCCATGGGCTCGCAGCAGGCAGGATCCAGCCCAGGAGGACAAAGCTCTGGCCACAGGTACCACACCTGGAGCTAACCCAGAAGCGATGAAGAAGGAGAAAGACTGGAGAACTCTTTTGTCTGAGTCCTGTTCCAGAGTCTTCACATCTCCAAGAGCCACAAAACATGCACAGCAAACCTCAGAGACAACCAGAGAGGGGCCCCACATGGCTTCAGAATTGGCACCATTTTAGATACACTTCAGTGTCCTCAAGCTCAGAAATTCTATGGTTTAGGGCATTTGGACACTTAGAAATTAGGTGGAACTTCCTTTCCTGATTGAAATAACACGCAAATTCCAGGACGATCAGGGGAAAAAAAATACATTGACTTGGGAAAGTTTGGGAGCTTGGGATTTCAAAGTTTAAGTTTGAAGTTCATTAAGGTGTAAAACTGCTTCAAACCTGTATCAAATAGGAGGCAGCTTGCTGGAAAAAGGCAGAAGTACAATCCATTTCTACTCAGCACAATGTCCAGTTGCCTCTTTAATATAACTGAGGCTATTTCAGTGTTTATGTTATACTGATTCATCACATTAAACTACGATACAAGAGATGCAAAGTTTAGAAACTCATATTTCTGGCAGTCTTCAAAGTCAGAAGGAGAAACCCCCTTTCACGACCGAGATTGTTCAAATAAATGAATGAATAAATGATTAAATAAAAAGCTATTTTAACCCTACTGGCCTGATCCATCAAACCTTTGAGACCCCAAGCACTTTACCTGTGTGTTTTGTACACTTACACCCAGCATTCATTAGTCAGCACTTGGAAGAGAAACTGGTGGCATCCAGAGGTAAATTTATTTCTTTTTGCAAAAGACCCAGCTACATACCAGCTTTGATGCTCAGTTTTACATAGTGCAGCATCTGCCAAATGACAGCAGTCTCCAAGCACAGGTAAGAACCTCGTGCCAAGAAAATACAGCAGTTATTTCATCAACAGTTTTGAACAAACATGTCTTAGCTTTTCAACATACCTGCTACTATTACCCAGTCCATTACTCTGCATGATCTCTACAGCTTGAAAGGTCTGTCAGATTTGAGGTATTTTAATCTATTTTTTCCAACTCTTTCTGATATTTGGAAAAAAATTACACTGTTGTCTTTCTTCATATATTATATATCATTAGTTATTTGCAGAATAACCTACTGCAACCTAGAAAACTTTATTATTATTATTATTGACTCCTTCTTGAATGTTCCTTGCCCAGGTCACTCCCTTGACTGGGACAAAGTAAGTACCAAGGAACTGCAGTAATCCAGAAAGTGCTCACCAACTCACATGAGGGCCAGATTCTCATCTTTATTATAATATTGTTTCTTTCCAAAAATTATGTATGAGACAAGCCTTTTGATATTCAATAACCTGTTTACGGGAAATGACTCTACACAAAACATCAAATGACTTGACAGCAGATTGAATTTAAAATATGATTTTTTAAAATGCTCATGAAATTCATATTGCTTTAAATATAAATTAGCAAGAGTGCCAGAAGGGATGAATGTATTTCACTTCTTGACTGCAGATAATTTAAATGTACACTTTTACCTCCATTACCTCTATTCATTGTTCTTTCCTGTTAAGGGATGAAGGAGCTTTCCTAGCTGCTCTGCTGCCTGGTCACATAGATCTCCTGGGAATGTCAGGAGGTAAAGGGATGAAGGGAGAAGCCTTTGGACAAGCACAATGCCATACCAGTGCCAGATCAAACCTGGCTCTCCTAGATCCACAGGATCCCAAGAGGAAAACAACATGGCATGAGGGGTGGTATCATTTTGCTTTCACAACCAGATTGTCACCTGGGTTCCAAGAACATTAACTGCACTACTGTGATGTGCCACCCTTAATGGGAAGGCAGCACCCAAGATTCACAGATGCTTGTGGTTGAGAAGAATGACAAAAATCAGAGGGTCAGCAAAAGCTTACAAAGTTTTATTAGTAAATTACTCACTTGGCATGGAAATTGCTACAATAGTCCCTGACCTCCTCTGCAGGTACATAGCAGTGGGGTTTGGATAAAGAGGGAAGGTGAAAGGGAAGAGAGAGGAAGATTAAGTAAAGAGGAGGAGAGAGAAAGAGAGAAAAAATTACCAGCCCCAGCATGGATCCAGCTGATGGGGTGTCTGGGGTCCTTGGGGTACCCACACACCTGGGCTTGGTGGGGGTAAATTTTCACAGGTAGGCTTTCCCTGCCCTGGAAAGTTTCTCATTTTCTATGCAAATTAGTTATCATGCACAGTCCATTCTTTCAGACCTTTCTGGAAACAGGTCAGAGGGGTTTGGTGGTCTTGATCCTATGTAGAGACCTATCCATAGGTCTCTACACCCTATGCTCACTTCTCAGCCTCATTCCTGTGCTTGTGCTGGGTTGTGCTCTCCGGGAGCCAGGACAAGGGTGTTTGTCCCAGGAAGGTGCTGCCCCACCTCCACACAGCACCCTCTCCAGCCACATCCTGTTCTTTCTCACGGGGTGTTATTACCAACAGCCCTTGGCTGTTACTGCCAATAATTTGGTTGGTTCCACAACTATCTGGCTATCAGTGTTTGAGACATACACATTGGCTCCTTATATTCTGGGCTTCTGCAACTACTGAACGTGCACATATCCACATTAAAAGTGAAACCAGACCCTTACAGCCTCTGACCAGTGTTCACCCCATAGTGGCATCCCTCACCTAAAGCAGTATTATGTTTCACAGGGCAAATTCCAAATCCAATAGTTATAATATTCCAATGTGAATTCTTCCCACAGCTTTAAATAGAGCAAATATTCTCTATTTTCTGCCCATAAATACTCTGTGTTTTAAGGATTTGCTGCCTGCTACCCCAAAGTGAAGCTAATGGTACCCATGCAAATTATTTTGAAAGGCGTCTGAGCTCCTAAGAGGAAATATGCTCAACTTCAGAATCTTACAAGCATTAACAAATTCATACAGGAAGTAACAACAATACACATTCGATGGTTCATACTACTCTGACAGAGACCTTAATATTCACACACACACAGGCTTGCATAAAATCATATGCAAAATTTCACTTAATATTTGAATTCAACCTCATACATGAGAAATAACCATCCTTGGTTACTTGTTATTTGCATCCATTGGTTGCTTGTTTCCCATGCACTTAACCAAACACCTCTGGACTTCTGTTTTTGCAGTGGAAGTAAACCAGGAGGCAGCCATGATCAATCAAGGATAAACCTAACTGATCTCCACAGCCAGAATCCACATACTTGAGACAGAATCCTCAAAATCCCAGTACCTGCACAGCCGTGTGCTATCCACACATTGGTTCCTGTTTCAGCCTAAGTACAAAGTATTTAAAGACCTGGTAAAGTGCCACAGATGTGCAAAGTTTAAGAGTGCTTCAACAGAGAGTGACAACTAAAATGAACCTCTCTGCATAAAATCAGCTCTGTGTATTTTTCCACCCTCTATCAAATTATAGCATTCCCAAATTATGTTAAGAGAAGCCCTGTCTAAAATGTGAGGTGCTGTATTTCATCAACTATCTGAGATGACTCAGGATTACAAGTACTGAAATAAAATGGACATCCTGTTCCAGTTCCTTTAACCAAATTTTCTCCCTCAAATAGCATCAACAAGTGACTCAGTACAATGTCATAACAAACAGTGCTTGTGCTGCAGCAATGTACTTGGCAAACAGCAACTCTCACAAATAAATCAGCCACATTTTACTGTAGTGGCTAATCAAAAGATCTTCATTTTATCTTGGAGAAAAAAAAAAAGAAAATCATGTATAATAACCAGATGGTAAGTAAACACATTATTTTCATAATAGTGGGAAAACTATTTGTCTGCATTTAGATGAACCCATAAACGATGTCTAGGACTAAATGTGGCTCCAAATTGTGACACCAATTTTATAGAGAGAATGTACCGCTCTTCAGTCTCACCAAGACCAGCAAAAGGGACATCCTTTTCTCTCTCAGATTTTGGTTGGAGTATTCCAAGCACCAGCAGCCAGGGAGAAAACGGTTTGTGGCACAGCAGGACTGGCCTGCTTTAGATCAGAATCACTTGTGCAGGGAATTAACATCATTTGGGGTTCCCCACAAGCTGCACCTGTACACTATTCTGGGGGGTTTCTGACGCACTAGAGAGACACAGTGTATCTCTCCCACATGCCCAACTTCCAAGCACTGACTTTATTGCCACATCACTGCTATCAAAGCATCAATATCTCTGCACTAGGGTCTGCACTGCAAGTTTCTTACCTTTGGGAATCCTAGTAAAACACTTGAAGCCTCTTCTCAAACAGCATTCTTTACTCCTGAGCAGTCGGCCAAGTTACCACACGTTACATTTTCCATTATATTTGGGAGAAAACCAACAAAACAAACCACAACCTACATCACTAGAATACCCAGTTCTCGGTGAAAAATTCTGTCTGTAAGAATATGCCATTTGAAGAACCCACTCATTCCCATCAAACAAAAATCTCATTAAAAATAAACTTCTCACCTGTAGCTAGCTCAGTAATTAGGTGCAGCTATATTCATTAGTTATAATTCAGAGATTACATGGGATAATAGCATGCTCTAATAAGGAAAAACTACACTTGGCTTATGAACATGTGGGTTTGTGGCAATTTCCTTAAAGAGGAGCCTGCTTTATAAAAACTATGAATACAAACAACGTAGCAATTTTAATTGTTTACTGTGAGAAGTGAATATGAAAACAGTTCTCAGAAGCCCAGGAAACCAACCTCGCTGTTTCTTCCAAACATCAAGTAGTCATTTTGAAGGTTTTTTTTTTGAGTAGTGGGAGCCACAGGAGATGTGTGCTGCCCCAGCCCTGGGAGGAGAGAGGCTGCAGCCTTTCAGGAGAGACCAGAGCACCTGCTGAGGCAGAGCCTTCATAGCAGACAGGTGAGGCCCAGGCAGCCAGCCCTGTCTGGCAAATGGTGGGTTCATTTCTCATCAAGGGTGCTGCAATCAAGTGGCAGGGCTACGACTGGGTGAAGGTTTCTTTTCTTGTAGCAGACTAAAAGAATCAAAACCCATTAGCTTGTGTTTGCCTTCTCTGCAGCCCTTAATAACCTCCCTGTGACCCTCCCACTGACAACCTTCAGCTGTCCCTTGCCTGTCAATTCATCTTCCTGATCTGCGTGTTGGGGTTAGCCCAGTCATACACACAAAATTCAAGCAATGCACAAAATCTCCCATTATTAAACACCTTGTTTCACCCTGACAAACAAAAGCAACATCAGTACTGCTTCCCCACACGACCTGCCAGTTTTCTAGTAGATTTTTCAGCATCAGAGTTTCACCCTGTGAGAAAGGCTGCACAGCAGCCTCCCTGAAAAATCAAACAGGCAGCAGGGCATTGGATTACACAAAACATAAAAGTACTAGCAAAAAAAAGTAAGCAAGAAAAGCAAGCACAGATTTTGGGGAGGGTGATGCCACATTTGAAGTGGATGGAGCTGCCTTTGTTATTGTAAGTAATAACCTATCCTTATGTGCCAGTGAAAAGCACCTTGCCCCCTAGATTCACAACACTTATTTTTTTATATCTAAAATCACATGGTGGTGATGGTTCGGACAGTCCCATGGATAACTACTTAAGTTTCAACCCAAGAAACAAAGCTGTAGTCTTCCAAATAGTTTTACAGCGACTTCATATTTAACTTGTTGCCCAGCAGGTCACAGAGCTTTTGGTCAACTCTAATACACTCATGTGGTCCAGGTACAACCATATCAAAACAAATGCAGTATTTGCAGAATGCCTTCCTTAAGTCACATGAAAGTTAGTTTCTTTAGCTCAAAAGAATTATTTATTCGAACCCTCACAAACTTCACACTATGGAACAACCGAAAGAAACATTACAAACGTGCACCGAGCAATTTATTCTACCACAATGCTACCAAAGTTAGGTGCTTTCTTAGCCAATTGTAAAAAGTCAGATGCATGGGGAAAAAAAACTCCATGTCTTTGTCTTGTAAAATTAAATCTTTTTCTGTGAGAGAGAGAAAAATACCATTTTTTAACGAAGATCTGTTATGAAAACAACACAGCTGTTGCTCATTCACTTACCCCCACTGCTGCCATAGTCTCCAACAGCTGCAAATCCAGGCTTTGTATTGGAACATTCATATTTTGAGTGTGACTCTTGATTGGGAACCCCCTGAAGGGGTGACTGCTGCCAGGGCAGCTAGCAGCATGCCAGGATGCCACTGGATTGCCCAAAACTTCCACATCAAATGCACAGTCCAACTTTTTGACAGTTCAGATGTTTCAAGCTACCCTAGAGTGGCATTTGAGGCCCTAAATGCTGCTGTCAGCCCAATGTGCTATTTCTGAGGTCTCACCCATCCCTGGGAGAAGGCAAGAACAACTCCCTATTCTACTGTCTGCTGAAGAGTCATGCTTTTAATGAGTTTCTGCTACAGCTCCTTCTGCTGAGTAGATAAAAAAGATCACCTGAGATTAATTACAGTAATAATTAAGAGCTGACCTTCTGGCAGTTAAGCCAGATACCTTGCCTTTCGAAAGGGTCCATCTCACAGGTGCAGGATGATGCTGTAGTTCTTCAGGATAAGTTATTCTTCACCTGTTTAGAGATGTGCAATTTGCCTTATCTTTTAAATCACAGCCTTAAAACAACCCAAACCACTCTCATTTCCCATTTGCAGGACTCAGTGCTTTTTCAGAAGCAGAAAAACATTTATTTCCATGGTAAAGAGAGAGCAGACTGTTTTCTCCGGTATTAATGACTTCTGTCCTTGCAAACAAAGATACAAATCTAGATGCTAGAGATAACCAGGAGAGGCAAAACTTACCCACTCTAGATTTAATTATTTTATAGCACAGATTAGGAGAAGATCCTGGAGTTGAAATGAGACTGATATCCCCCCTTCCCAGCAGAGACTCCGGGTGCCCTGGGCATGGTGAGGAGGAAGAACAGTAGGTGACCTGTCCTGCTACTTCCTCTGCCCTGGCCACACACTCTACAGTGCCTCACGTACCCCATGAACATCTAAAAACCTTCTAAGTATCCAGCATCAGAGCACAATGTGGCTTTTAGTATGGCAAACAGCCACTAGCACAAGCCACAAGTCCAGCAGTCACTTCTGCCTCCCCATCCATCACTTCCCTCAAAAACTGGTGTAGGAGTAGGTATTTCCAAACACAGCCAGCCTGGTGAGACAGACTCTGGGCCTTGGTATTCAGAAGAGCTCAGCCTTGGTTTAAGCAGATATTTTGTTTTTTGTTCAGCTCTTTTCCCCCATATCTTGGCACCTCATTGAAATGGGCTTTAGCAGGCACTTACATAGCAGAGCTGTAAAGAAACCAGCTGGTTAATTTAAAAGAGTGCAGTCCTTACGGCTTTCCGCTCTGGGAATTTGTGGAAGCACACACACAAAAAAATTTATATTGTACCACTTTTTCTACCACATCATAAGTTTTACTTCCAAATCCATACTCTGAGGGAAAAAGAAGTCTCACTATCACTCTGCATTTTGCAGGGGCAAAAGGAGATCCTAAATTAAAACTGAAAAAACCATGTAAGAGCAGGATTATGGTCTCACCTCCAATCCAAAGCCACAAAGAAGTTACTGTCTCTGCCAAGAGAACATTTTGTCACTAAAATAGTTGCTGCTGCAGGCCAGCGTTAGCCCAGATCGACCACATATCAATAGAGAACACCTGACATGCAGCTGCGCAGGCCTAGGCCGCAGCCCCCTGGAAGGGACAGGGACAGGCAGTGCCAAGAAGCTTTTACGACAAGGGACAAGCTTTGGATAGGGCAAGGCACGGAGCTGACACGGGAGAAGGGACGGACGGGCAGGGTCCTGAAAGCCCTTGGAAGGGGCAGAGTAACAAACCGCTGAACCGCTGGAGCCACGGGAGCTCAGACAAGCCACAGAGCAAGAGCAGAGGCTAACGAAGGCAAAAACAATCTATAAACCTATTTCAGCTGAAGACATGAGAGCAAAAAGAATTTGAAGGAAGAAAGGGGAGTATTGCCCTGTGGGAACAATGCATATGTAGTCATACAGCTATTTTAGTGTCCCCTTTTTAGTAGGATCAGATGTTGTTTGTTGGACAGCAAATCCTGCCAAGGCCATGAAGCCAACCAACAAATCCTTACCCAACCCTCGCTCCCAGAAACGATCCATTAAAAAGCTACTCCGCAGTTCTCCCTCGGCACTCTGCACCCCATTGCCCAGTGCAAGGCATGACGGTGACATTCCAAAGAAATCCAGCTCCACACAGGGGCAACCCGCCACATGCCAGAGACACAGAGCTACCCCAGCAAGTCTGCAGAGTATTTACGAAGCAGTTTGCTAAATTATACAAAGGGAATAATTTGCAACGTAATGGTGTGTTTGCATTCTGAATATCTGATTTCCTGTTCAACAAATAACCTAAACACTCCCAACCAAATGAAATGTAGACAAGACTTAAAATGTTTGAAGAAAAGCACTCATCCAGAAAATTAAGGTCAACACGGAACAGATGGTGCCTCTGAAAAATGTGGCTTCAACATTTATCTTTATGTAAAATAAAAATCTTTTAAAAACCTCCGGCTGTTTGGTGACAGTCCTACTTGAAATATTGGATCTCACACTCCATGGATAATAAAGAAGCACTAAAAAATGACTTCAAAATACTAAATCTAAATAAAGTTCTCTCAACTACTGTGCAATAAGATTTTTGTGGGCACGTAAATACATATCAATAAAATATAGATTCAAGAGCTTCTGTAACTGCCATAAATATTGCAACTGCTCTCCCCATTTCCATAAATATGACCCACAACTCCCAAGTGAGAAGCTTTTTCATTTGCAGCAGTCAGGAAAAAAAAATGATCCTTTCTTCTTTATCAAAGTCTTTGAAAGGCTGAATTTGAAGCCCAGCACATGGGGAGCTGTGAACAACTTGTTACAGTGATGCATGAAACGCCTTCTCCAGCCTCAGCGGATTCCATCAATGGGATTGCAGCAAGATCATGGTTATTCGTGAGGGCAGGCAATGTCACACCCAGCTGGGGAGGGAAACAGGGGCTCTAATTGGGCAGGGCTGTAAATTACTTTGGTAATACAGAAAGGAGCTGGGACAAGCAGAAATAATGAGACAGACCTGTCAAACACCCAAAGAGGAATAACATGTTAGAGACAAACGAGAAGAAGTCGAGCACTGGCACGAGCAGCAGTGCAAATACTCACAGGCAAGGTAAGCAACAGGCAGGGAAGGCTCGGCAGGACACCAGGTGAGCGCCTGCATTGAGAAGATTTTCTCAGGACAGGTAAAAGAGAAGACAGTCAAAGAAACCACAGAGCTGCACAGCAGGCAGCTCTCCAGTTTACGACAAACAAACAAACCAACAAACCCAAAGCCCTCATATCCTGAGTGAACCAAATACTTTTGGAAGATGAGGTAAGACCTGTGGTACCTAAAAATACTGTCCTGTGGAGGCCTCCTCCTGTGCATCACCCTGCTGACAGCTGGGGCCCTCTGACAGGCTGTTACTTCTGATCACAGGCTACACACAGCACCTGAAGGTAATCCTTTAAGCTAATTTCTCAGGGACCCCCTGCATGCCTGGACTGAAGAAGAAGCCTTACCAGCTTTGGCCATCCAAGCAGCCACAGCCACAGAAGGAGCCATGTGCTCATACCACCCAAACTAAATCACAATTAGCCCAGTGACAACAGGCTGGTGAAGCACATTCCCAAAAACACAAGGTAATTACAGATCTACTATCAGTTCTTGTTTCCCAGTCACCAGACATCCAACAGAACAACTATGATCAATGCACCTCTTTTTTCCAGTGTGGCTTCCAGACATTTACATCTACTATAAAGACCCAGATTTTTGTGCCTCATGCCTTCAGGAGCAACACTGATGAAGTTGCACAGAGAGCTTCTGCAAATCCACTTGGGTAAAAAAACTACAGGAAGCTTATGGCAGCAATTTTCCCAAGCTGACATGTCCTTCTAATTGGCTTCATGATACTGACTTACTGACGCTTTGGGTCCCAGTTCCCTTAGAAATTACCTCTGACTCCCCATTCTACCGGGGAAAATAAGCTCAGGAAGAACATTTAGGCTCACTGTCCCTCACAATGGGCCCTGCCATCAGTAAAGCGTAGCCAAAATGAAACCAGACTGGGCATTCCAGGGGAACACTTGCAAGAATGGCTTTTACACAGAAGTTTCTTGCTTCAAGGTCATCCCAGCCCACATCACAGACAGCTCTGATAAGCAACAGCACAACAGCTCACCAGAGACGTAAAAATAGTAGAGAGTTTATGAAGTTCTCTTTCTCTCCATAACTAAGGCTTTTTAAAACTAAAATAGATATTTTATTTTCTTCTAAAAGAAGGTTGTGTTGATTTTGTTGGTCCTATTACATAGCCAAGCACTGCTGCTGCACATAGAAATGTCTATCTGCATCAGGCCTCAACTCACTATTTCTAAAAATAAAGTAAGTCATATTAATTTGTTCCTCCAGCACCTGGTGTTTAAAGTTATTTCTTGGCAACTTCTGTTCTCGGCATTTAAACATTTTTCATATTCACCCCAATTCTGACAGCACTATTGGTTATCCTTCTCTGCCTCACTAATAATTTGGTTGATGGCATGCAGGTGGGTTTCTCATAATTAAAAAACCCATTTGCAAAGTTTGCATTAGATGATCTGAAAAAATCGAGCACTCCTTTCAAAGGTTAAATATAAGTAGGCTGCAGAGCTCCATGAAAATATTGCATAATTTAGAGATAAAAATAGTTTTGCTTTATTCAAGCTAGGCTGGATAGGTAGATTTTTACTGCAATCAGCCTAAACCTCATCTCTCCAAGTTACATGCTCAAGTTGATTATAGAAAATTAAATTTAGTATTAATCAAGCTAGGAAGAAGGAAATTACAAAAATTAAGCTAATGCATAAATCATAGAAAAGAACAGTGGAGCCAGCTACAGGAGATCATTTACTGCATTTTCATGTTTGTCCCACACCAGAATCAACTCCCCCCTGCCCCAAGAAACTCCTGACAGTCATTGTCCAACCCTTTTAAAAATTTACCCACAATACAGGTACCAAAGCCACCAGTCAGAGCTCTGCAGGGCCCCACCAGCCCTTCTGCTACAGGCCTTGCCCTGGCATCCTCCAGCCACCCTGATTTGGGGTATCCCCCAGCCCTGCCCCAGCAGGCAGGGCCCAGGGAAGCAGCGACCCCTCCCAGATGCACTGACAGGTCACTTGCAGTTTTGGACACAGAACTGCTGTGCTTGGCACCACTGGAAAGAAAAAAAGAGCAAACCCAAAAGGGCAAGCCCAATTACCTAATTACAAAGGATACCGGCTTAGAAATACATATTTGTAAAAGTTTCCTGATTTAGAAAGAAAGAACTCTACATATTGGCTGTGGCTTTCAGCTTGTCCACACCATCCAGCATCTTCCTAAATTATGAATTTAGCATCTGACTGATCTGCACTACCACTTTATCCCAGTTTTATAGATGAGAAACTACTGCCTGCACAGGACCTGATCCAAATTATCCTTGAAGTCGGTGGGATCTCCCAGTGACCCCTGTGAGACATAGGAAGAGCTGGACAAGCATGATTCCAAATTTCCCAAACAGCTGTCCAGTACTTTGCAAAGCCATTTCACCCTCTGGACATGAACCCAAAGAAAGCTCTGCTGACACACTACAACATACAGCTACACTCCTGTGGAGTCACAGTTGATGGTGTATTAACCAATTCTGTCTTTTATATGCAAATGTATTTAACATGTAGCAGCCAGTCAGCCCTACAATCCACTCTACACAGCAGATACCATCCCATTTAAACTTGTATAATAAGGAAACATTTAGCTCTGAAGGTACATTTAGAGCACAAGAATTTTCTTCTCTGAGCTACATACTGATGTTTTCCTCCTTTCCTAATCTTACTTCCTAGGACAAGTACAAATCCAGACAGTCTTTATCAGCTGGGGGTGTGGGAGGGCAGTTTTAGATGAAGCTCTTACAACTGCATTGTTTTCTTTATGAGAAAAAACCATCAGCAACTTACAGAAATTAAAAAACCTAAATGAAGTCCTTAAGAGTTCCCCTTAGTCACTTCCAAAGTTTTTTCCTAATCCCTTTGAACTCCAGTAGTTTAATCAACAGCTTGTTTTGGATTAATCTTCTCATCCAGTTACACACACATACACACACGTCCATCACAGAATAATTTAAAAAGCAGAATCCCTATGAAGAGCCATAACAATTTCACATTCTCTGGAATCAAGAATAAATGATGTAGTAGCATGATTAAGGCTGAAGTCAGAAAGAGCATCTCTCACTGAATTCCTGGGATGCCTGGGGCCCCTGTGCTCCTCAGCAGGGAGGGCCAGGCTCACCCCACAGCACTGCAGAGTCAGGGGAGTGCCTGGCTGGGGCACAGCCAGCGGGAGCTGCACTGCGGTCATTTCCAGAGCTCATCAGCTCCGGGCTGGGCAGTCACAGCCCTGCAGCCTCCTCAGGAGCATGCACAGGTGCTGGACTGAGGGGCGATTCCCCAAATCAACTGACTGCAGCTCCTGAGCCAGCCACCAGCGAGGGCTGCAGGGAGACTAGGCACCTCCCGGGATCCCATGGGAAAGCACCGCTGGACACCACACACGCAGTGCAAATAACTGCTTGGCTCAGGGGCTAAGAACAAAGAGCACGTCTGGGCAAAGCTACAAGTGTTTGAGAAGCAAGGGAACAATCTGGCAGGTGAAAACACATGTGCCATGAAGGAGCCCAGGAGACTTCCCCAGAAACACTCCAAACTCCATTGCTTTTACTAATTCCTAGTCCTATAAAAGCATTTCAGGAACTTCTGAAGAAAATTGCCTTGTAGTGGGGAAAAGACCCCTTGTTTTGGGAGTATGTACATGAGCTGCAGAAGATGGCCATAGCAGCCAGGTCATTACAAAACACAAGGTTTAATGTCTATGAAAAACATAAGGGGTTTCAGCACCTGTCTACTGAACACTCCCCTTCCAGAGAACATGGTGGACACCCCTGCAATGCTGCTAAGGGGATTGTCTGTGCAGACACTGCACTGAGGTATAAAAGGTGTTTTGTATCACCCCTCACAGCTTTGCAGAAGCAGCACTCACTGCAGACACCCTTCCTGCGATTTGTGATGCTGAAGAGCAGCATTATTTGGAGAGCACAGGACTGCAACCTGCCGGTTTCAAGTTATGGCCAAAGCTAATTAAACGAGTTGTGAAGGCAGATTACATTTCACGTGCAGCATATGGTCCAGCCTTTATATTTGTTCTTACAGCACTTTCCCATTTTCACTGTGGACATGGGAGTGTATGACTTTACACTGTACCCAAAGTTAGGACAGTATGTCACAGTATAGGACTGCTTTGCCACTTTTGAATCAAGGGGAAAGTCACACGCAGAGGATGGACAGAAAAAACGATATAGATGACAACAGCAGAAATGCAGCACCACTCTTTCCACTGCCACTTTGCTGCAGTCTGCCTCAGTCCTGGTGCTGGAGCAGGTAGGAGAGGGTGAGCTGGTGTCGGGCGATGAGAACTGGGCATCTTGTGATTCAAGTGTATGGGGACTACTCAGGTGCACTTCAGCACTGTGCAGTTTGTGTCTGGGTACGTGAACACCTTCCAGTGTCTTCCTTCCTTTGGAAATTATCCAGAATGAGACTACCCTAAGTGCAGCCTAACCTTTAATAGGAAGACATCCGTGAAGAGACTCCCTGACCTAACCACTGGGCACCTATGAACTGCCTTATAACGTCACAGTAATTCACAATGCTTGTTTCCATAGAGGTGTGTACGTGTGTGTCTCTCTGTGAACCGAGCTGGTATGATCTCAACAGCTGTAAGGCAGGCTCCCAGATTTCTCTGCAAGCTGAGAGCTCACTATCTTGACACTGATACCTCTGAGGGAAACAACTTTGTCATAGTTTCACTGGAAGATCAGAGGACCTTGAAAAATTATTATATTTAAGTCCATGTCCATTTCAGGGCACAGATTTCCCCTGCAAAGAAGTAAAAGTTTATTAATAAACTGCAATAGTTTCATGTAAGAAACAGGAAAGCAGGAATGCTACTAACCTTGAGAATATGAAGACCAGTCTCTTGCCTTTTTCCTCCCGACTGCACATCATCCACTTGACTGCAGGGTTTTAATCTTAGGCCACTTATTAGCATTAATCATCTCAATTTTCACTTGGTATTTATGAACAAGTATTCTGTTTATTAGCTCAATAAAAGCTCAGATGCATAGAGCTACAAACAGCAGGCACCTCAGCACACACTAACAGAGGGCTGCCCTTGATTCTAACTTCTTTATGCCACAGAGAAGACCACCAAGACCTGAGATCCACATTGGAGATACTCCAAGTACCAAGTCCCCACCTCGCCATCACCTGCACTGCTCACTTGTTAACTTTACAGCTACTGCTGGGCACTGTGGCTCACACACCATACTTACATCTTATGTACTTCTCGAACACATCACAGGTACTTCCCAGGTTTAGAAGTCCTCTTGGCTTCCTTCTCACAAGCACATCAAATGTCTTAAAGCAACACTGCAGAAGAGGTTGTCCATGCATCTAGACTATACATCACATTTATTTAAACAAGTAAGCAATTTAAAGTCCCTGAGTTACACATCGCCTCCTTACACCATTTTCCCAGAAGTGACTGCATGCTTTCTGCTTCACCAGTGAGCACTGTTCTTCCATAGCAGCACCCAGAGGGGATCTCCTGAGGCATGCCACCCTCTTGTGTCCAAAACAAGTTTCACTAGTTCCACCTGGAAGTACCAGGAAAGTGCTTTACCAGACTAGAGACCAATAGCCCTCAGGTGTCTGGGCACACAGGTCTCTCTAAACCTCCCTTCAGAAGTTTGCTGTTGCTGATGCTTGCATTTCAAACAAAGTTCAGTATTTCACAACAAGCAAGGAACTTGCACCAATCAGAAGTAAATTTCAACAAATCATGTCAGAGTACCAAAAGCAAAAAGTATCAAATGTAAACAGACTGTAAACATTAGTAACACAGCGGTAGATCAAATAACATGAATGACCACAGAGACAACTCACAATTCAGAAACAGCCTTTTGTCATGAAGTCTTTATGGCTTGACAGAAAGAAAGTTAGATTTGTTTTTGATGTGGTTAGTGCAATTTTTTTTATTTGAGAGGTCAGTTAAGAAGAGTTAAACAGATGAATCCAGTATGACACCTCAGTTTCCGAGTTGGTTTTGAACCTGATCTGAAATATGGCACTGGACTCTCATCTAGAGTCAAGGCATTTGTGATCTCAGAAATAAAACCAGCTATTTGCCCCCCAGGACATGGAGGCTGTGGGGCTCTTCAAGGGATAATTCATATTTCATATAAAACAGAGGAAGGAAAGCTTAACAGCATCAGAAGTGCAGCTGTGTGCTTGGCCAGTACCTCTGTAATCCACATATATCCACTTCATCTAATACGTAATTCATCTGGAAAAGTGACTGGAGGAAGGAGGAGTAGGCAGACTCATTGAAGAGATGGGTAATGCAGCATTTGAGAACAGTCCGCTCCTGGAAATTCAGACTCCTGAAAAGTAACCTTGGGCTTTTACACAAGGAGTGGCTACAAAAAGCATATTCCCAAACACTGTCTGAATTTAGATCCTCCTATTCTGCTACCTCATGCAAAGCAAGAACAAATATCCAAGCTTCTATCCAAAGCAAAAATCAGTGTCCCTTTCCTTGACAGTGATAATGGTGCTTAGAGAGGATTTTTCAAGTAGTGTACACCCTTCTGGAATCAGAATCAAGCTTCAAGACACTCACCACATCTTCAGCTTTGATCCGAGTTATCCCTTCCCTGATTCCAGAGACACCACTAGGTCTGGCACCACCATTTCCTTACACTTATTGCTTTTACAAGCCATGTTCATTCCCAGGACACCTGGCTCACCAGAGCATTTTTGCTCTTCCCCTTCGTTTCTCTTCCAATAGGAAGAGCTCCCATTATCCCTAATGGAAGTCAACGCATGCGTGCACAGGACAGAGTAGACCTATTAAGGCTACACGGCTGACCAACAGAAAGAGAAATACATGTATGTAACCAAAATTTTCTTCTGTTTAGCAAAGGGCACAAAGTTTTAATTGAGACACTTCCACGTGTGACCCTTACTTCCTTGTATCCACCTTCTCCCCTTACCCCCTTCATGTACAGGGAAGACTCACTGTGCTCCCCTGATGCAAAACAAGAAACAGATCACATCAAGTTTGCTCCATACACCAAAAGGTAAAAAAAAAACCAAAGGACAAACTGGTTCACNCCCCCCGAAGCCAAAAAAAAAAAAGATCACAACAAAGTTTCTCCCATACCCCAAAAGGAAAAAAAAAAACCAAAGGACAAACTGGTTCACAGTTAACTATAAATAAAAGTGCAGTAAGTGTTCAAGTAGAGTGTAGAGTTTAAGCAAGCTGTACAACCACATTTGGCATAGTCATCTTTTAAAGGCCCTGCGTGGGTCCCTCCCATTACTGACGGCAGGGGGAAGAGGCTGAACACTATTAGCTGGTGCTGGATTTACAGGTCCTCGTCCATTGCCTCTCCCACTACCTGCATAAATGTGGCCGTGGTTATATGTGAATGGAAATCCACTTGCTTCAGGTCCAGTTTGTAAACCATTTCCTAAAAAGACAGAAAAAAAGGTTATCACAAGTTCCATGGGTTGAAATCACTGATTCCTTACACAAGTTTAGCAACAGGAAATACATGGAGTTTGCAGTAACCACCAAACCCTGAAGACCAGAAGGAAAAGCCTCTCTGGCACTGCAAGACCCCAAATCACAGCTTACCTTTCCCCTCCCAAACCACCTTCCCTCCATCCCTACTCCCCTTTCTCAGCTAAAGAAGGGTCACAATAGTAGCTTTGTAACACCAGCTACTGAGTATGGGCATTTTGTAGCCAGGCCAGAACTGAGGTTCCCTCTCCGCTTACACCTGCTCAAGGCCTTGAAGCATTTTCATATTTAAGGTTCTTTGTTTAAATACAGTACAAAATTATCTGGACAAGTCAAATATTGGAATTCAGATTACCATCACTTTTGTTTTCAGGAGCTAACCTGGCAGGAAAGCCCTGCTGACTAGCAAGACTGAAGTAAGTCATTCTTAAAACCAATGTCTCAGGAAGTCTAAATTAAAAGCAGAATTTCAAGTGCTGCAAAAACACTTCTAAAGCATCAAAACAATTTAAGATTAGTCAAGACCCCTTATGTGATATAGGAACCCTGAATATTCTCATTTCCTCCTCTCCTACAGAAGAAATCCTGAAAAGAGTTTCAGGAAATGTTCATGCTTACATGCTTGAGGTTCAGGCCCCAGTTTGAATGACTTTTTAGAGCCTAGTACACTTTTTTTGTCCCAAGAATGGAGAACCCTTGAAATAAATTTCTATTCCCATTAAGTGCTTCTCATCTTTTCACTTCTACAAACTGAAAAAAAACTTACCCAGTGGCCCAAAAGTACAAGTACCCATACCACTTGATGCAGAAATATTATTCTGTTCACCCTGTGCCTTTAGAGAAAGGTTAAAAAAAAAAAAAAAAAGACATGGATCAGAGAAAGAAAATTCACATTTTTACAGAAAGGGGATGATTTTTCCCCCCTGTGTTCTTACAGTGGCTCCACATGGAATTTATCTACTACTTCAATTATTGGCTCATTTTTAGCCATATATCACTGAGTTCATTTTTCCACAAGAGTCACATCTGATCACAGCGTAGTGTGAAATATTCAGAACAAAGAGTACTTCAGGCCAGAAGCCTCAGACAAGTTTAACATACCAGTTTGTTCTGCCCGATGTGTTCCGAGTTGGGCTCGCTGTAGTTTGGCACTTCTGAGTACACCATGCAGAACCTGGCAAGAAACTAGGATTATTAGAAAGCTCTAAAGCCATTTTTTAACAGAGTTCTAAACTCCACAATTCACAGAGCATATGTTCTTGACACATCCCATCACCCAGAAGTAATTAATCCAGACCCCACGGTTCAGAGAATATCCGTAGGTATTAAAAGGTTCTTTGATCCCTTTATAGGCTTGTGGTGAGGCTGCCACATCTTCCTGGTCAGGGCATTTCAGTCAAGCAGAGGCAGGTATTCATTTACTCAGGAGGGTAAACTGGCCTAAATAAAACAAAAGGTGATGAAAGGGTTCCCTTTGTCTCTCTTCCAGCTGCACAATCTTGTCCAGCGCCCACTCACAAGGTCACCTGAGGCACTGAGTCACCCAGCCTGCTCCCAGACAGGGATTGCATTACACCTCCAGAGACAACTCAAACACTCCCATACGCTCCTATACTATGCAGTGCCCCATTAACAGTAATAGCACAGAGGAGCCCAAAACAGGCAATGAAATTCAAAGCATCCTTTTCCACTCAAGGGGTCTATGGCAGAATAAGCTCATCAACTCACCACATGGCAATTATGGCAGAGAGGAAGAAAGATCTGGATCATTACACTGTTTGGAGTGGTTAAGCAGAAGCGGAGCTCCCACCTGCTGCTGGGAGGCACAACCCAGATAAGGGCTCTCATCACTCCAGCCTGCTGGAGAGTAAGTCAGTTGGGTGACGCTTCTGAGGTAACGGATTTTGTATGAGAATCTGTAGATTGTTGTTGGTGTAAATCCATCTGAACACTGGGCATTTCTGAACGATACAGGAAGAGATGTGGCAACCCCAGAGCCCCACTTCCCTGATGACTGTAAGGTTTCCCACAGCACTATGTGCAACAGTGGAAGTACACTCCTGGTTAAAAAATGTTGCTATTTTTTCTGTTGCTCAAGTATGTTACTCATGTTCATTCTTAGGCAGGAGCTGTTGCCCCACTCTGTGGGCAGTTTAAAGCAGGTTTAATGAGGCTTGCTTCTGCTTGGATATGATTCACCGGAATGACCTTGCTCTTCCTTCTCTGCATTGCCTGTCTCTCAAGGATGACACACATACAAAAGGCTTACACCAAAATGAAGTGGTTAATCAAGATAAGGCCTAAGTAAGCAACACACATTCAGTCTCTTGTCATTTATACACCTCCCCCTCCTAGACCTGTGCCAATGATAGAGGCTGATTTTCCTCAAAGTACCTACAGTCCAGAGAGGATCAGAGCTCATTACATCCATGACCAACTGACAATGCTTTTGCTGCTCTGAATTCCATCTCCTAAGAGCCACCAGGTCTCATACTTACTATGACGCTCTGCTGAGAAGTATGAACACACAATACTTACTCCCCAATTTTATGCAGCTCCCCTCCTCGTCCCGTGTAAAGTGTAAGGCATCCTTTCCACAGAGATGCGTACCTGGCCAAAGAAAGGAGAAGTGAAGCAGTTTATTAGTGAATGAGCTGACAGGAGAAGTGGAAGAAGCATGCTATCTTCCAGGAAGTTGACAAGTATTACAGATCAACATGGACTAAAAAAATTCCCAGGGCCCCCAATGTCACCAGCACTAATGGTTTATAGATCCCCATGTACTACTTCTAGCAAAAGGTACCAGAAGCTCAGCAGACTCCTTTGACAGTTCCAGGAAAGCAGCCAATTATTTTGAGATTGGATGCTCTTTTGTTGACTGGAGCAACCCTTATGACTTGTCCTGCAGAGAAAAGGCATTTTGCCAAATGCAGTATCTGTGTTATAATCGGTGACAACTCTCAGTTCTGCTTTCAGCAGGAGCCAGGAACAATCACCTTTGCTTACTGGAGAACTGCTACTGAATGCATATGATCAAAAGTGCTTACATTCTTAATACAGGTCCTTACCAGATTGGGTTTTTTAAAAGGCACAAGTTTGGCCATCAAACTTCAAGTGACATATAGAAACACACAAATAGTTTTTTGATTGCAGGAACATTCCCTTACAAAGACAGTGTGAGTGCACCCTATTCTTTATAGTGGCACTTGACTTCAAGCGCTGAAATCTGAGCCATACAAAACTTTCTGTGTAATTGTTCCCTTCAGTGGGGGGCATCACATATGTGTAGAGAATGAGGAAAATGCAGACCAAAAACACAGGCAGAGAGCAATGGAGTTAAAAGCAATAGGTGTGTCTTCTAGCACAGGAACAGGGAGCCTCAGCAATTGCACTCACGGGAGGCACCAATCTGGACAAGTCACCACTTCCTTACACTCCGGGTGTATCTCTGGAACAGAGATAACAAACCTTCCTCTTGCCCTTTGCCTTATCTGCTGAGACTGGGAGACATCCGGCCACACGCAGGGCCCTGAAGAGGCACCAGGGAGGAGTCAGGTTGGCAGGAGAGGACAGCACTGCCAGTGCAATGATAACCTTCTCCGTACTTCAGCACCAGCAGGAAAGCACAGGCACTGTAACTGCAGATACTATCTCAGGAGCTTTCCATCCAGAACCAGGATTAGTGTTCTTCACTTCATAGTGCCACCTTTCATTTTAAAGATTCCCTCACTGCTTAACCTTTAATAACCAGCTAGCTGGGCAGTCTTGTGGCAGAGAACAAAGGAAAAGAACTAACAAACAATAAACGTAAGTCAAACATACATTTACTGGGAAAAGACCCAGCAAGTCATGTGACTAACAACCTCCAGCATAAAGTTATTCCACGTATGCAAGCATTTGTTTTCATCTCAGAAAGAGCAGGCCATAAAGCACTAAACTCCAGCACCAGTTTCAAATTTAGAAATACTAAGTGCAATGGCTTCCTGTAAATGGGTTCACCACCCAGTGACAAAAGTAAGCAACAGTGTCTGCTTTTGCAGAAGAATGCATCTGCAGCTTGAAATTCAGTAAGGGAGGAAAAAAAAGCATGTTTACATGTGGAGCCTGGATAAGCTTTTCTGCTTGTATCAGAGGGCATCCTGCACTACGAAGTCAGGTTAGCCTACAGAGAAGAAATTTACTTGCCTTGTAATGGCAACATTACACACTCAATTCTATTTAAATATAAAATTGTGTTTGGAGAACCCTGCATGCCAGCATGAGGGCAGTTTTCTGAAGACAAGAGCCAAACCAGAATGCATTTAGCTTTAGCCCTTTCACTCCCTCCGCAGTCCTAAGGGAGCATGCAATTCATGTAAATGAAGGCATGACTTTGCCACCCACCAGAAACAGTGATGTCAGCTCATAAATTTAATACATACAAGCCAAGCTCAGTTTTTCACATTAAAGGATGCCATGACTCTCCCATTTGTTGCACAGAAACACCAGAGCAGCTACAGTAAGCCAGTCACAGAGGGGAGTACAGCAACGCTGCTGAACAGCATCGCTCTTAATTTGTTTCAATGTCATCTACACACAAGGCTTTGTGCTGGCCCAGAGCTCTGGTTTAGTTCCACCCATCCCTGCGCTCCACGTGCTCTCCACGCAAGCAGCCTTCCCCAGAACCACCTCTGCTGAGGAGTCAGCCCACTTCGTGTAAAAGGACATTTGCATAGGAGGAAGCAGCTGTAGTTTTGGTGGCAAGGGTCATTCAATTTCAGTCCAGAACTGAAAATTACACTCAAGTGAACAACTTCAGAGCAGCTCAGTTAGGAGTCTCACTGAGTCACCTTTCACCTACTTTTTCATAAAAACAAATTAACAGGACTTTACACACACTGCAGTTCCACCATGTCCTGGACTGCTGTAGGCCAAAGAATCAGTGTAATGGATTTCTAGAAGTGTAACCTAACTGGCATGAAGAACTGAAATCAAACTGCCTATGACTTTCCTACTGACAATTTAAATTACATGGAAAATTATTTTCAGATTGACTAATATTCTTTTTCACAATAAGTCTGGGGGTTGGGGTTGTTTCTTTTTTTAATTAAATTACTTCTGAGAAATTATTTGCACCTAACCAAATTAACACATTTTACAGTGTAGCCCTAGCATGAATTTTTACAGTGAAACTGAAAAGGTTCTCCTCTGCCTGTCATTTTTGTTAAACTCATTCCAATGAGAAGCAACTTTTCTGCATGGTATGTAATCATCCCCTCCTTTCATTAAGGAGCTGACTGCCAGAGTAAAGAACTAGCTGTGAAAATAAGAACATGCTTTGGACTTCCCCTGCTTGATTTACAGATCAGGACTGACTGTTGCATTCTCCCCTGCCCCAGAAGTATTTTCCTAGGGAGCTTTCTTAAAGCCAACCCAAATCTCTTCACCACCACGTCCTCATTACAAACCCAAGCCCCTCCTAGCCTGTACACTCACACTAGACATGTTCTGGCCTGGGAAAGGTGGGTTTAATTTGGCGAGTGACCTTAGGGCGCTGGCTCAGTAACAGGGAGAGGGTCGGAGGGGGCGGCCGTGTCCCCCGTGGCCCTGGAGGGGCCCCGCGGGTGACAAAAGGGCTGCGCGGCCCGGCGGGCGCGGGGCGGCCCCGTACGCACCCTTTGGTCAGGCGGATGATGTCCCCCGGCTGGATGAGGCCGCCGATCTCGTCCCACACGCAGATGGTGATGCTGCCCGTCTTGTCCGCCACCTTGCAGGACCTCACCTCGTGCCCGTCCTTCGTCTTGGTGACTCGCCCTGCGGGGAGAAGCGCGGCTCAGGGGGGGCACGGCGCCGCCGGCCCCCCCGCCCGCCGTGACACGCGTGGGCGGCCCGGGGGTGGGGCGTGCCGGGCGCCACTTACCGATCTCCAGTACAATAAAGATGACATTTAAGTTTTTCAGTCCGGGTTTTATGTCTTTTATGAGGAAATACGTGTCGCTCGCCGCGCTCATGCTGCGGCCGGCGCGGGGGTGAGGGCTAGCGGGGCGGGCCGAGCCCGCATCCCGCGGGGGAGCAGAAGCAGCGCGGGGCCGGGCAGGGGGGCACCGGCGACCCTCACAGGGGACGGGGACACGAGCACCGAGGGGCTGTGCGGTGACTGTGCGGCACGCCCGACCCCCACCGCTCCCTCTCCACACCGATACCACCGGCACAGCTCCCCCCCCGCCTCCCTCTCCCGCCGGCACTGAGGAGCACACGTGCGCCGCGCTCCGCTTTATACCGGCCGGGCGTCACCAACCCGGGCGCCGGGAGGGGGCGGTTGCGGCGAATGGAACCGTCCGAGGCACGCGGAGCGCCGGGACTGGGTAACGGGCGGGTGCAAGCCGGCGCCGCGCGCTGATTGGCCAGCGCTGCCGCCGCCATCTTCTCCTTCTCGGGGCGCTGCCCCGGCTGAGCCGGGGCTGAGCTGGGGGTCTTCCGTCAGCTCGCCGTGCCTCGCCTCACCCCCTCTGCCTCCCCTCACCGCCTCTACCTTGCCTCACTGACCGACTTCCCTCCAGGGAACAGCCCCGCGGCGCCCTGAGCGCGGCCGGTGCGGCACAGCGGAGTAAGGGAGCGGTTCGCTGCCCTTCCGCGCCATTTCAAGCCCTGGCTATAACACCGAGAGCAGCGTTGTCACAGGTTTCCCGGAGGGCGATTTCGCAGTAGTTCCGCCCTCCTTCACTGGGATTAAAAAAAAAAAAAAAAAAAAGATTTGTGAGGTTTTTTCCGGGAGAGACTTGAGCTTGGTCTCTACCAAGCAGAAAAGGCTATTGTGGGGGCTGCGGGCACATCAGGGCTTGGTAGGGCTGCACCGCATCATTCTGCTCCTGGGACTGAATGTTCGTGGCAGGTAGGGAAAGCCAGGGATTGTGCAGTAGCCTGCTTTGAGCCTTCCCGGGCTTAAAATGTGAGCCTAAGTCATGATGAGTACTAAAAAGGCTCTAAAGCATCCTGAATTCTGCCGGCAACTTCTGAGGAGATGCATTACTCCCTTGAGCTCGGGTAGGGGCAGGGTGTAAAACATGAGGGAAGGGCAGCTTCTCCAAGCAAGAAGCCACTGAGGTGGTGGACAAGCCCCCACAGCCTTGTGACATTCTTGGCTGGCAGGTCCCAAGGAACTAGCTCCCTGCCACAGAACACCCCAAAGATGTGCAGATGGTCCTGTAATTCAGCTTTCCCCCTTAGGAAGGGTAGCGTATCAGTGTGTGTGCACTCTGCTGCTCCTTGTCAGCGCCAAACCTGGCTAGCTGGGCTTTCCCTTTCTATTTGTGTGAGCAGAAATCCATAGATGACAGCAGTTGTGAAATGCCCGGCCACATGTTCTGCCCCACGGGAGTTCTGGCCCAAGGAATGTTGAGCAATGTTTGTAGGCAGCGGAGCAGCCTTGCTGGGTGCCACTCAGGGCTCGGAATGAAATACACTGCCTGCAGGAGTCTGAAAGGAGAGTTTGCTTAAAGCCCCCAAGAGCTTAATCCACTTCTGTCCCAAATCCTTCAGTGAGTGCAGATGAGGGGAATGACAGACTCCCTCAGGGGCCTGTTTCCTGGCAGGATCTGTAATACAGTAGCACTAAAACAGAGTCATCAACTGTATTTCAGTACATGAATGGCTTTAATTTAGTCACTTGGGAAGGATTTCAAACCAAACTCCAGGAATGGCAATGTCTCTGGCAAAGGTTGGACAAAAATACTTTTATCTTTATTTAGAACTGGTAAAATTTTTTCATATATAGGTGGTTTTGCTGCCTTCATTTCTTCCTTTTGTCTGTTGCATCTATTTAGAGCCCTTGGAAAGGATGATTTTGTATCCTGTGTTTTCAGCCCCAAGCACAGTAGATTTGACGAGAACCCTTCAATTTTTCAAGGAAAAAAAGCACAAAACAACCAGTTAAGAAAATTTATTCATCTTACAGCAGCCTCGGGCAGAAAGGAAGTCACAAGGGTGGTTAGCTGAAAAGCAGAAAACACAAAAACACTTCACCAAGAACACACTTCTGTCGTGTGTCACTGGTAAGATGGTTTCAGGTGAACATCTGTCCAGGAAGGCAGGTGCCAGTGCTCCAGAGCAGCTGGAGAGGTGCAGAGGACACCAGATGTGGGCCCAAGCCACCTTGCAGCCAGTACACCTGGAACTGCTGCACCAGGCCTGCAGCAGGGAGCACAGGGACCAGGAGAGAGCACCCAGGGAGGTGGATTTTATACCAAGGTTCCTTTTGAAGCTGGTAGGAAGAGGTTTAAACTAGAAATGACAATACAGCAGGAGGCGCCCAAGCAATCTAGGCGAGTTCAAGAGCACACTGACAACTCCCTGGCGTGTTTGATTGAGGAACTTGGAGGCAAGGGTGCTCTGCTGGACCTCAGAATCGAGGAAAAACTGGTTGGAAACGTGAAGGTGGGTCAGCATTCAGTGCGGTGCCTGTGAGATGGTGGAGTTCAGGATCCTGAGAGGGAACAGTGGCACGAAAGGCAAGACCACAACTCTGATCCTGAAGAGCAGACTTTGGCTTCTTTAGGCATCTGCTTGTGAGATGGTCGTGGAGATAACAGCACCCAGAAAAGCTGCCTGGCTTTCAAAGATCACCTGCAAGTGCTGCAGAGGTCCATCCCAAGCACACACAACAAGAGGGAGACAGACTCTTCAGTAGTGCTCCCTGACAGGATAAGAGACAAACTGAAACACCAGATTCCACCTGAACACAAAAAACCCCTTTTTTTTTTTTACTGTGAGAGTGCTCAAAAACAAGTCAGTTGTGCAGAAAGGTGGTGGAATATCACTCCATGGAGATACTCAAAACCCAACTGGACACCATCCTTGGCAACCTGCGCTAGCTTGCCAGCCAATTTCATTGATTCTGTGGTTCTATGAAATACTTCCTGTTTTCTCAAATGCAGAAAGAGACACAGCTGCAGAAAGCTTGATGTGTGGGATAGGAAGGCAAGATTACAAACTCCTGTAAGGGGCTGGGACTGCTGGAAAGACAGAGCTGGTCATCTCTTCCCTTACAAGATCCTTCCAGATTCATTAAATACATTGTTTACAGTGTCTGTTCTACCACAGATGAACAATTTTGCTCTGTTTGTTTCTCAAAGAGACATTCAAAATCTTGCTCATATTTTTTTAATCATTCCAACTGCCAGCCTCTGAGAGTGCCCTTGGTATTATCCAGCAGTGACTGAATGATTCCTGTTTGCTGTGAAGGTGACCTCCAAAGCAAAAGTTTCCCTGTCCTGCTTCTTTATAATATATAAAGAGAGCAGAAGTATTACTAATTTATTTTGGTTTTCCAGCACCTTTTTTCGTCTTTCATTTTTGACCTCAGAACCATTAGGTTATCAATTCACAGCTGTGGGTAATGGAAGCACCAGCTGTCTGACCTTGCTGGGGGCTGTAGTCAGTCTTGCACAAACAGGAGTGCAGGGACTTTGATGCAGGTCTGTCTTCATTCTCAAGAGCTTCCAGCAAATACCCTGTAACAATGTGTTACCTGGAAAAGGAGCTGGGATGCCAGGACAGCAATATACACTGTAAAGAGAAGAGAGATACACTGTCAATATCTAGGGTTCCCGGCCTTAAAAAAGTGTTGATGAGCTCTGACTGCATGAATGGATTACACTGAGAGCACCAAAGTTTTGCTCGTGCCGTTCACAGCAGTAACAGGCAGCACGTTCCAATGAACTGTGTCTGCAGCCAAAGCAGGAACCCTTCCATGTCTGAGGGAGATGAGTGTTTCTGAGGCACTCAGTGTCTCACTACACAAACCAAATTTAGCCTGCAGTGAATGTCTACAGCGAGGGTTCCACTGATGAAGTTAAAATCATTTCCAAGCTCATTTGCCTGCTGCAGAACATTTTTCTTCTGTGTGAAAGATGCAAGTGTTTCTAGGCTGAGATCCACAGGGAGGTTTCAGTCCAAAGCAAAATCAGGGTTGAGTTGCTAAAAGAGTTCTCAGCAGCTGAAGCCTGGCAGAAGTCCCGTGCATCTCAACAGGGCTGGGATTTCACCCTCTGGCTGCAATGGAGTTACACCAGCAGAGACATTGGTCCAAACTCCCTATTTCTGTCAGTTGCTCAGTATTCAGTGCTACTGGAGTCCCAAAGTAGATCTTCCCACAAGAAATCTGCCAGCAAGAGCAAAAGCTAATGTGTAATATTGTATTGTATATAGAGATTAAAAATGTACAGATGCCTGCAAATGCCACCTTTAACCAAGCCTTACCAGCCCATTACCATATGTCTGACAAGCCCCTAAATTAAGCTACAGGTTCAGGTTTTTAACATTGATGACACTTCAGCTCCCTAATGGCACATCAGTGTGTGTTTAACAAGCTGGCAGCCAGTCTGGCAGTCTGGAGGCTCCAGCAAACACTAGTTTGGTGTCTTCAGCATCTCAAATACACCATATTCTGCCATCAGGGTCAGTATTTCCCCAGGGAGATATGGATGACACCTGGGAATGCCACACAGGTTTGAGAGGAACTTCATCCAGAAGTCAGTGAGGCAGATGCATTGGGGAATCCCTGCTCTGCTAGGGTCCTGTTCCTGACACGGGAACACATCCAAGCTGCCTGCTGTCCTCCTGCCTCAGGGCAATGTACCTGCAAGATGCCTGAAGCAGGAAGGACTGTCAGGTGTCTGATGCTGGGATTCCAGGCAGCTCCATCTACCTCCCTAGCTGTTAGCTAAGAAAGCTGAATGAATACCAGGGCGCTGTAAATACCACAGGGGGAAAAAAAAAATGGGCAAGCAAGCAAAGCAAACAATCAGAATTTGCAGCATTCTTATTCTTTCCAGGGGAGCCACATGCTTGTGCTGCTGCACTAATGTAGCCTTTTCTCCCTGGGTTCCACACATTTTAGCAGATGTGTTCATCTGGGAACCCAGTCCTGCAAGGTGTTTTTGGAAGTTACTCATTTCCCTCTTTTGATGAATCCCATGCGCATCATTCAGATGACTTACATGAAATCACTGATGTGGGGCAGTTCTAGGGCAACTTTCCTGCTCAGCTGTCAATCAGCTTGAACCAGAGGAATTTGGGTCTAACTTTGCCCCATACAGATGGAGAGCATAGGAGCTAGTGCTTCTTCATCTTTTCCACTAGAGCTCCAAAGGACAAGTCTCAAAGCCCACTACCACTCACAACTGCTGTTTCTTGGGTCTCTGGTGAGTGCCGTAGCAAAACCCAGACCTCTCAGCCTTGCACCTTCATCAAAGTGATCTTTAGTTAAAAGGTTAACAAGTGCAGATGGGGGGATTAGCACTTTCCCACTGTAGCTATACCAGAATAACCCACATTGTGTTCACAGGGACTCCAGTCACAGTCACCTAAACCAGTTCAGTAACTCCTGCTTACATAGGGAAAATAGATACCAGCTTTACGCCAACAAGAACGTGGAGTGATCCCTTAAACTGCCCCACGGCCATGGCTGATAGAAGAGACAAATGCTTCAAGTCGGAGGATGAGGGCAGTTCCAGTGGGACACCGGGTTCTGACAGACCTCTGCCTTCCCGAGTGAGCCGAGTCCCTTGTTTCACACACACGAGGCTCGCACAGGACAGTTGGCACTGGGGAGTTGTCTGAAGTGGCTCAGAAGCCCTTCAAATACCAGCAAGGTGAGCCCTTACCTACCAGTTTTAGCCAGGGGAGGCAACATTTCAGAAGGCTTTGCGAATGCCTTCTCCTTTTGCCAGCTCTGTCTCTGCTAGGAGTGATTCCTGCAGTCCATGAGCTTGTCCCATGGCACCCCTGTGGCAGCAGCACGTTCCCTTGGAGATGAGAAGGATCTTGTAACTCCTTCCACTGCACGAAGCGTTTTGCTTCTCACCTCTTCTCCAGTGCCTGGGGGAGGTATGCAGACGCACCACATCACCCTGTCTGCCGCCTGGCTCCACAGAGCCTAATGGGCTGGAAGTTCAGCCTTGTTCTTGCATCATCTAATGCTGACCTTCAAAAGAAAAATAGGGGATTTATGTCCAGGAAGGAGGCTTTGAAAATTTAATTTGGTTTGGATTTGCTTTTTGAGATAGGGATTTGTGTTTCTTTTCTCTATTCTTGTTTCTTTTTTTTTTCCCTGTAGCAGTGTCGGCTTCTTTCTGAAAACTTGGTGGTGGTCTTAACAATATGGACTTCTACGTTTCTCAAATCTTAATGAGCTGTAGGGTATGTTAAAGATGGAAAAACCCCAGCCTTCCCACAGATGTGTTCCCTAGGCAGAGGAACCACTTTGTTCACACTGCCACAGAGCTGGATGAAGATGCCATGACCCCCACCCTGCCCAAGGCTGTCACCAGCCCTTGGCCTGCCAGCAGTGCTCCATGTGTGAGGCTGCATTCCTGTGCGGCAGACAGCGTGCCAGCCCTTTGCTAGCAAAGCAGAGGCAGCTATAACACCTGGTGGAGGAAGGGGGTGCAGTGCTGGGATGAGTAACTGGGAATATTAGCCCTCCCCTCGGTGCTGTGCAAACAAGGCAGCCGTGCTGCCAGGAATGTGGCTCACAGCTGACAGGCACCAGGCACGGAGCAAGCTCCTATCTGCAGAAGAGCATGTAGACACAGCCTCGCTTGTTTAGCTCTGTGTTAACAGCGAAAAACAAATCCTAAGTGGACTAAACAAATCTCATCGTGGCAAAGTGCTTCATCAATTACTAATTCAGCCTCTGGCAGACTAATAGGGAATAAAGCTGTTTACCTCAGAGTATGACACATTTTTCTTTCTTGCCTTCTCCCTGTGGCACCTGTAGATAGATTCTGCTGTGCAAAGCTTTGTGGCAGTGACTAATGAGTAACAATTGCTGCAGATTTCTGTAAGCTGCATATCATAATGGCTATTTAAGATGTTAGGAAAAGACCTAAGAATCATCCACCTGGGCCAAAAAGGGTCAGCAGGTAAAAAAATGTTCTTTTAGAACATCAAACCTGATGATGCAACACATTTCAAGTGCCACTGGCAACAAGAAGAGGTTTTGTACCACAGCTTTTGTATTTTCACTTCCATTTTCTGACCGTGTATAACAACAACATTCCTGTCCAGGTGGGATAACAAAGGAAATTGTTCCTTCTGAAAGCCGTGAATATATGTGATTTAAAATGGGTACTCCAAGTGGTCCTTTGGAATGAGCACCTCTGGGAAGGTACTGTTTGAAACCAAGTTGTGGTTTGGGATCTTTTAAAAGAGGAATTAAAAAGCCTTACTCACAGTGATAATATGCTTGTAGGAACCGTTTGACTGCATCCTGTGTTGTTGCCCCATGTTGTGTGAGGTGTGGGAGGGAATGGAAAAATAAATGGAGTAAAGTGAAAGCTACCAAGCTCTTTGGCTTGCTGATAACAGATAGTTCAGGAACCCGGGTTTCCATATATTCCTGAATAAACCAGACAGGGCAGCGCAGAATAGGACTGTGCAACCAGTGCGTTACTGGGAAACAGGCATTGCACATTGAATTCAAACACAACTGAAAGGCACGTGCTCAGGAGGGGCAGCACGGCCGAGTGACATGGACATGGCACACACAGGGACAGAGCTGACATGGGCATGGTACACCAGGGACAGAGCTGGTGTGGGCATGGCACACACAGGGACTGAGCCAACGTGGGCATGGCACACAGGGACAGAAGCTGGTGTGGGCATGGCACACCAGGGACAGAGCTGACATGGGCACTGCACACAGGGACAGAGCTGACATGGGCATGGTACACCAGGGACACAGCTGGTGTGGGCATGGGACACCAGGGGCAGAGCCGGTGTGGGCATTGCACACACAGGGACAGAGCTGACATGGGCATGGTACACCAGGGACAGAGCAGCCAGCTCTATATGATCCCATAGCAACCCTGGGCACAAAAGCTGTGCAACAGGCTCTTGGGTTACCAGTGCACGTCATAAGCCTCAGACTAGCTGGGTGAACATTCCCTCCTGGCATCCTACGCCTACCTGCAGGTTAACCTTTAGAAGCCTCATTTAGGTCTCCAGGAGCTCCTCCAAGAAAACAGTGCCAGTGGAGTAGGTACCAGGTACTCAAAGGGGATTTAACGCACACAAAACCATCTGTATCCATGGTCTCAGTGAATGCTGCTCCACTTTAGGAAAGAGGGGCTTGATTCCTCCCTGGCACTGCTGTGGAAATGGTTATCCCGAGCCATCAGTGGCCTTCATTGCTTTCACTTAAAGGGGTTTGCCAGCTGGATGCATTTCCACTATTGTAAAACTAGTACTACAGGAAATAACCGTTGTTTCTGTTCTGCTGGATCTCCTTGACCAATAAAAGGCTTTAGTTACAGTAAAATGTAAGGTAATGTCTTCATGTAGCAAGTCACTCCATTCCCTTCCTGTTGCTATTAGATACGTGCAAAGGAGAGCTTAAGATTCGGTTCTTGTATGGACTAATTTTTTGTGTGTTTTTAACCATGAAGACACTGGTGCTGCCAAGAACACTTCTTGTCAAGGTTCTATTTAGAGCTTTCCTAAGAGTCTCATCTTTGCTGCAGAGTGGTATTAGATAATACTTAATAGAATCTATTTTCTACAAAAGAATAATTAATTATTGCAGTTTAGCTTAACAAGAAAACACAAATAAATTCTTATATAGCCAGAGGACCAAAAACTCCAGTTAATTCAGCTTGCAGTTGTATTATCTATTGGTGCCATAGTTTCATTGTGTTCTCCAGGCAAGCCAGACAATACTGAAATCTTAGCACACAAGAAAAGTATTTTGTATTGCAGATATTTCATTACTGATAAAATGAATAGTATCTTATACCCGTTTAGCATCTTCCATAGATGCTTGCACAGGAGGCACATCATCTGCGTGTTGTCATTTAGTCATCCATCTCTTATGACTGAGCTTCAGCTGCTGTGATGCAGAATTGAGAGACATCAACACCTCAATAACACAGTTCAGTAACCCCCTAAGTTATATCCTGATTCTCATCAGATGCCACGTAAAAGAAGATAACATAGTGACACATATCATGAATATTTTTGTACAGGTTTTCCATATTCAGGCTCATTTTTATCTTGTGTTATATCAAGAGTTTCTAAAAAGTTCCTATAAACAGACTCTAACCAGATGTTAATTTCAGAAGCTTGATGGCACTGTTCTGGTTTTGAAATCCAGCCCTATATTGGAACTATAATGAAACTCTTCAGTGTATATGTTACATTAAGAAACCTCACCATGGCCAGCCTAGCTACCAAGGTGAAATCATGGCTAGAGATGTGCATCTGACCATCCCTGTACATCTGCAATGCACAGGGACCGTGAGGGAATACCAAGATCTCATTGCTGATTTGAGTTTGTTTGGTCTGTCAGAGACCTTCTCAGCACAGCCCCTGCTATGGATGCTCAGCCCCAGAAAACCCAGCTGAATTCCCAGCAGTGGGAGCCACCCCTGCAGTTCCCCTCAGCCTTCTCTGAAGCCTGCAGGGCAAGGGATCTCCCTCCCGATGGCCTCCCTGCATGCCTGTGGAGCTGCGGCGTCATTTCCCTTCCTGCTGTTTAATTTTCCAAAATGCGTCTGTGCCAACACAACTGGGTTTCTTTTCCAGACAGATAAGAAGAAGTGGCTTTTCCTACTGCAATGTGTTCGCTTCCCTTGAGTTAGGAACTGTGATCTTTACATACATTTATTTATCCCAGTCAATGTTGCTGTATTTCTGAACAGGAGTATCAGTAAATCCTGAAGAAGCTTAAAAAGAACCAAGCAACCATTATTGTATTAGCCATGCCAGGTTCTCTCTCTCGGGTTTTCATCCTTCCCCTCTGCAGTCACTGAGTCAGGTGGTCACTACCCCAGAAAACACACATCTCATCTTTGCAGCTTTCCTTAATTAGCAGGTAGCAGAGCAACACATAATTACCAATGAGTGTTGTCTGTTTTCAGCCAAGTGATGCACCGGTGGAGGGTGCATGGAACTCACGTGGAGCATATGTCACACAAGCCACTCCATGCTGGCATTACGACCATGCAGGCTCTTCCTGGGAGAGCTCACCAGGTTACCCAACACCTCAGCAGAGAGGTGTAAGACACTCAGGACATCATTTTGATAGCCACCTTCTAATTTCATGGGCTGGATCTGGCATGGAGATCCCTGGGCTACACATCGCAGACCAGGTGAAGGGCCATATCGGAAGACTCAGGCTTTGTATCAACCATCACTCCCCTCAGCCCGGTAGCAGCACTCATACCATTGGCAGGAACCCCATTGCTGAAGGTGCATTCTGCAGCTGAAATCAGCAGTGGTGGCTGGTGCAAAATACTTGGCTTTCTTTCATGTCAAGACCCAAGAGTGGGAAATACTAATTTTTACCACAGCTTGAGCAAATATATGTCAAAACAAAACAGTTTCAAGTCCATGGTAATTTAATCATATTCCTTCAGCTTGTCAAATGGAATAAACACCCCCCGCCAAAACAGTTGATTTTGGTTCATCTTGGAATTAACAGGTACCTACCCAAGCTGCCAGAGTACTTCATAGAAACTACAGCCAAATTATTTCATGCCTCTATTTTCGTACATGCACCATGTTCCCCCATTTAATTTTCCATCCCACTGTCCTCCCTCACCAGCGACAGGGCCTCATGTGGTTTCCGTGGCTACGACACAGCACAGGAGTCGCTGCCCTGCTGGAAGTCTCAGCCACAGAGGAGAATTGAGAACACAGGGTGTCCAAGCCACCAGTTCCCATGGACACTGCGCTGCTCAGGCAGGGGACTTCTCTTCCTAGCTGACCTAGCAAAAACAGCCTCAGCATTGCAGAGCCATGATCTTTCTCAGCAGGGAAAACACCTCACCTGGGGCAAAATAAGTGTCAAAGTACCACAGTTCTCCATGGGACAGAATTTGTTGTTACCAACTCTCCTGCCAAAAGCCCACTCAGCCCTGTCCAGAGAACGTCAGCAGGGAGTGAAGGCTGCCCTGCACATGCCCTGCCAGCAGGGAAAGGGACATCAGCAATGACTAGGAAAGTGAGGTAAAAGCAAAACCCCCAAACACAATCTGACATTGAATGCCAGAACACCATCAGTGGAGCTTTCCTGGGCTTCCTTATCAGGCCTGACAGCTTTGCACAAACACTGCCAGCCTGTGCACTTCATGGCAGTGTCCCCAGGACTGCCTGTCCCCCACGACACAGCTGTGCTGGCCCAGCACACACCTGGGTAGCCAGCTGGAAGCCAGCAACCAAAGGGCTCATTCTGCTTACAGGGGTATCGCTTGTTTGAAGAATCAGTCACTAGACACCAGGTAGTTTCCACAGCTGGTAATTAAACCTGTTTGGACATCCAAAGGACAGTTCTCTTGCGAAAGTGCAGCAGCTCCTGGCAGCCAGTCCTCCCAGCTCTCCCGCATCCTGCTGTTGCCATGGCAGCATGCAGGATGTGCACCTCAGTGCTTATTAGACTCCAAGAAACATTTCCCATGTGAGTTGGGCTGCACAATCACAGGCACATAACTGTTAAGCCATCATGGTATGAAAATTAGCAATGGCCACAATTACCCAAAACTTGAAAAGCTGGAAGAGCACTCATCTTTGTGCATTGGCTGTCCCCATTTAAGGTTTTATCTCTTGACTTGCAAAACACTCCAATAAGTAGTGTCTGCTGCAGGTAAACAGACATCCTTTTCGTTTGACAAGGGAGCCCTCCTCCCTTTCCTTTCCTTTTACTGTAACTCTAACATTTACCCCACATGCAGTGTTTATTCTGCAGTTAGAAAGGAAATTCGTCTGCTGTGGCTGTTCTAGCGAACCCTTGGAATTGCCAGCAGCGAATGTGAACTCCAGTGTCACCTCCTGGGTCTGTAAAGCCTGTTTCCCTCAATCGTACTCTGCTGTTTTAGTTTTTTAGGATTCCAAAGATGCCAAAAGTAATCTTAGTTTGCATTAAGTACAGGTCAAAGACACTCCACTGAAGCCAAGAGAGCTACTTGCACGAGTGGGGCCTACTTGCAGAGAAAGGATTACTGGTAGAAATAGGGATTAAAGGCCTGAAGCCATTGGACTGTAAGTCTCTCTTTTGTTGTGTCAGGTCTTGATTATGTAAACTGGCCACTGGAGCTGAAAGACTCCCAGGATGACGTTGCCTGGAGATCACAGCCCCACCTACATTCCCCCAGGGTTACGCTTGGGGCTTTTAAAGTTGTTGTCATTTTGGAGGACACCCAAGCCTAATTACAGTAGGGACTGGGTGCTGCCAAAAGCACAGAAGCTGCTCAAAATATCTTCATACTGTAATATTGCAAAAGTGGCTCCCTGAAGCGGAGCAGTTGGTCCAGGCTCTGGCTCCCCGCAGCAGGGACTATTAAGGAATGAGGCAGTGACAGGCAGTGACACAGCACACATGGCAGCGACCCTTTCAGGGCTGTCACAACACCCTGCACCAGGATAGAGTGTGCACTAGCTGGCTGCCACGAGGGTCCTCCAAAACACTTGGGGGACGAGGTCACTAACAGCTGCAGGGTGACCCAGTGTGTTAATCTGAGACATTTGCAGCAGAGGGGGAACACTGCGATGTTGAGTCATGTCACACAGCCACTGCTTTGGGCCAGTGACATGGCTACAGTCTGGGACGCTGCCCTGCCTTCTGCTTGTTAGCTGGGGCACAGGGAATTTTGCCCAGACCACGACCTAGGAGTGTGGGATAGAGTGGCTCTGATCTCTTTCTTTCTTTCCTAATTTCCACTACAAGCAAGTCTGCCTTTTACAATGCATCAGCCACCAGTGAATTCGGTGACCTTCTGTATAGTTTCTGTATAGAAGGTATCCACCACTTCTGTGTAGTGGTGGACATCAGGGCCCTGATGTCTGAGCTGGCTGGGGGCTACATCTGAGTAGGACTGTCCTGCACACATTGCCTCGGTCCTGGTTTCTCTCTGGCTATGCACAGAGAAGGACCTGCAGGAAGGACCTAGGAAGGACCTGCAGCCTGGTAAAAACTGCTGTGCTGGCAGGAGCCACAACCTGTGTGAGGTGGGAAGGGGCAGTGGGGAAAAGGTCCACACAGGGACAAAGCTGCGAGCCTTTTCCTAGGAGCCTCCAGCAACAGCAGTGTTTCAAACCCCCACGTATGTGCAAGCTGATATTTCAATGCCTGCAGGTTGCTATGGACAACCAAAGATTTCTAAACTGTTGCAGAGCAGAGCCCCAACACTCTGTACACTGCAGTAACGCTTGGCATATCTGTTACCACGAGCTCCATGTTGGAAAGTAAGGAATTCTGTCATCACTTTTCAACTGAAGATGCAGAATGTCCGATCACTCAGAGGTGAAACCGATCCCTCAGGTAACCCCCACCCATTTAAATGCTCTAACACCTGAAATCACATCCTTAAACATGCAGCCCCTTCAGATAACCCACACAATGGCAGGGGCAAACTATATGGAAACAAGTCAGTGGGATAAGAGCAGGTTCTGGAGAATGACGGGGGAATTAATGGAGGGAAAGGTCAGTGGAGTCAAGTTTCCCCATGCATGTAATCCTGGCTGCAGAAGCTGCAGGTCTGTGTAGAGAGCAGCCTCTGACTGCACGCACAGCACTGCACACCTGACCCGCAGGTGGGATCTCTCCTTGCTGAGGGCCCACCACAGCATGTGCCAAGGCTTGTGTTCCCTGGGCACCCCTTCCCTTAGGAAGGGGAGCGTCCTTCCCAGCTGAACAGAGGCATAACTGGGCTATTCTTACGTGATTGCACACACAGCAAGGCTGTTCATAGAGCCATGATGAGGGAGCCAGGGACAGGATGCAGCGCCTCTAAGACCCCCATCCATCCAGCTGGCATCCTCCATGTGCAGCACGTCCTCACCTCACACAGTTTCTTGATGTCTGTGTAACTCAAGTCACACCAACAAAGTGCTTATATAGCTTGGGTTATAAGATATCTATGTAACCTTAGTATCAATATAACCCAAATCATGACCTTTTATCAATGTGATTTAAAGAATATCAATATAACCTTAAACATAGTTTTTTATACTTATGTAGTCTGAATCATAGCTTTTACTTATNGCACCGCACTTGACAAGGGTGGGTGAGTTAGGAGGAGATATCCCCCTCACCACCAGCGCTGCAATAAACAAATACCTGCTCTATAGACATCGGTCTATGGGGATTTATTTCCAGCCTATCTTTCGGGCATCAGTTAGGAATGAAGAAAACACACTCACAAGTTCTTTCTTTGGATCTATCTCACGAACATTAGCATGGTGTTATTAGCGCTGTGCCTTCTGGATGCAGGGGTGCTGTTGCCTGCAGTAAGAGTAGGGCAAACAAGGTAGAGCAAAATGATCTACCAACATCCTGCAAGAGGTCTGTGGCAGAGCTATGGCAGACTTGGGTCTCCAGAGCCTGCTGAAAGCATTGCAGTTTCTATCAGGACCAAGATAACTATGAAATACAGTTACCCCCATTTTAAGAGGGTGAAAATGCCTGCACAGTCTGCAGTTGCAGAAACTCATCCCCCACAGCTCTTGCTGTAAGCACAGAAATGCACTTTCATCTGGTCTGTGATACAGAAGTACGCAGAACAGTTAGTAAAAGTACAATCTCTGAACCATTATTTGGCTTGGCACAGGGAAAATGTCAAGGAAAAAGATCTAGGAGTAGGTTTTGCTTATCCTACTCCATCTATACTCAATGCATGTCCTCCTCTCTTTCAGCAGATCTGCAAAGTGCCACCTAATTTATCTTCCCACCGACACAGGCACAGAGAGCACACCTCCATGATTAATGGACTTTTACACTCAAGGAGTTGGTTACATTGCAGCAGACAATGAGAAATTTGATTACCACTAATACGGTATTGACACAAATGTCAATGCTCTAAGACACACAGTATCATTTGGAATCAAGGATCCCTTTCATCATTGTTATTTTTGTTTGCTTCTTCCATTTTAATAAGCTGTTGCTCTGTGTATTACCCAAACGCTCTAGACTAAAACTACCTGGGGACAATTTAGTTTTTATGTAACACTTCATTAAGTAGGAGGCACCTTTAACAAAAAGGTGTTTGTGCTCGCATAGCTCCGTTATCATTTAAATACGCAATACTCCAGCTGAAAACTGTGGTCAGCTGATGCCTTTACCTTAGTGATAACTAATCTGTTGTTTTATCAAAGTCAAATATAGCAGGAAGTGGAAATAATGGCTTTTTCTTTTTTGTGTCTGGAAAATTGTACTGATCAAATCAGCCAAATCTTGACCTGTCAAAAATTAAATTAAGCTTAGCAATCACGTCATGTAGCCAAACAACTGAGGCAGTGAGAGCCACAGGTGGGATCTCTCCTTTCAAAGGGCCCACACAGCATGAGCAGAGGCTGCAGCTGGCCAAAGCTTGTGTTTCCCTGGCCACCTTCCTTCCCAGCTGGGCAGAGGCACAACAGGGCTACCCTTCTGGGTTCTCTGTGGGAGCAGTGACTCAGTGAGAGACTGAAGGGCTTTGGATTCAAAAGTCTTTACTTGTTCTGGATTTCCTTGGCCAGGCTGTTGGTTTTGGACTGTGGGACCTGACCTTGGCTTTACCTCCTGCCTCCTGCTTCTGGCTTGGCTGATGGAAATGGGTCCCTGAAGAAGCCCAGTTACCCTCACCGAGCAGTTGTTAAATTTCCATATCTTCAAGAAGGAATTAGCTTAGCTTCTGACACAAAATTTTGGTAAGGACTGGAGAAATAGGCAGGGTGGGAGAAGAAGCAGTGTTTCTGGGGACGAGGGTTCTTAGTGGCACCCATGCAACCATTAAAGTTCTTAAACTCAGCATGGAGGCTGCACAAGAAGTTATACCAAGCCTTGAAGCTGATCTCATTTCTATCCAGAACCTAGAGGAGAGCAGAGGAAGAGGAGCAGGAGGCAGGGGAGAGACAAGCCTCATGACCAAGTGGCAAAGTTCACTCATCACTTCAAAGTCTAAAGCTGTGCTTCGAGAAATAAGAGCAGAGCCCAGGCAGAATAAACACAACAGAGCTTACCTGGGGAAAAACCCAACTGGAAACTGGCAAAACCAAAACACTTTAAGAGCTAAAGAAATGTAAAAATAAATTCTCCATACTTTTTGTTAATATATTAAAAGTTTAAAGTCTGTAAAACCATTTGTAACCACGTGAAAGGAGCAAAATATGAGATACAAATGCACTGTGAGGCTGCTAAATAATCTCCTTGTCTCTGTACTGCTGCAGGATGCAGGGTGGCATCTGCATCCAGCCTCCTTGGAGAAATGGACTGAAGTACTATCCAGAGGGGAGTGTGAAAGGAGGACACACAGGCTCAAACTGATGAATAAAACAGAAAAAAACCTCCCACAGGACACTGAAATGATGTTTCTGCTGCTCATGCTGCCGGTATCAACTCCATTAAAACAACCATCTTCTTTTCTCCTTTGGACATTATGGCCTCTGACTTGTTTCATCTGGTAAACATGTTACACCTTCTGGCCAGCAGTTTTTAGGTAGCCATTTCTTTCTTCCTCAAGACCTAGAAATTCTCACAACCCAGTATAATAGATTTGTTATTTACTGGTAACAGCGTATTTAAAATCCAAAAAGAAGGAACTGAGTCACAAAGAAGAGCAATTTGATACTACCTTTGGGCTTGGGAGAGAGTCAATTCTATAAATCAGGAACACAGTCCAATAGAATATAGAGAAAAAGGCTAATTCTGAGTCTGCCCAGGTGCTCTCCAGACACAGAAAGTCACAGGACAGCTCTGCTCTTCACCACCTCCTAAGGATTCCCAGATTGTATTCCAACTCCCAGAACATTGAAAGGGAGGCAACAAAGATCACTACATAAATGGCTGGTCATTAGTTCAATCTGTCAAACAACCAGAGACAAGAAGTACAATTACACCAGTGAATAAAAAATCTGTATGGAAGTGCCATCCTTTTCACACCACAGGCTATGAAGCAGGCAACAGCTGTGACAAGGAAAAACATTCCCTTCCTCATCACTGGAGATTTAAAAAACCGAGTTAGACAAGAACCTGCCTGGTGAAGGCAAAGCCAATCCTGCCCTGGGGCAGAGGGGTAGCCAGAATGACTTGGACAATGTTATCCAAGCCCTGTTTGCTACAGTCATGAATGTGCAGCACTTCCCCACTGCAGTACTGGCTGTCCAGCAGTCTGTGTCTGCTGGCAGATGAGATCATGGTTACTACAGTAACCACGGTGGTTTTCTTTTCTGAGGGAGCGACAGAGGAGGGGTTTTTTTCCCTCAAACTCTAAGTATGCTCAACTCACATGCTTAAAAGCTTGCTGCTGCCAGGCTCTGCAGACCAGCGCTGAAGCAGACAGTAAGAGCAAAGTTTGATCCATGTGTGGGCACTGGTGGCATCCTCAGTACAGAGCTGCAGAGCTGAGCACTGCTCTCACAAGAACTTTGGGGGAAAGTTTTTTAAAAATTACCCCCACAAATTTCCTCCCTCCAGATTTTAAACCTCCATGTTTTAAAAATGGCAGATTGAAACCTAGGGGAAATAGGTACAGAGACAGAGAACCAGGATAACCAAGAGCATTAAGGGTTCTCCTTGGCAGGCTGGGAACAAGCTTGGTGTGAGACTGGGACTTGCTGTGCACCCTGTAAGTCAGATACATGGACTGCCCTCTACAGTCTGCATCAGACTGTGCGTGGGTGGCGTGTTCCTAAGTCACTGGGACTGCTTTACAATTAAAGTTGCACGTGTAACTAACCCTGCCACTTACCCCTACCCTTTGAATCTAAGTGTGAGAGCTTGATCTGACACATTTATCCTTACTTGCTTTAAACATTTCTCCATTGCTTTACATTCACTTTCTGTAACAGAGAAATAAATGTTATTCTTCCACTGGTAACCTACTAGCCTTCTATTGGTACTCATATTGCTGACAGGGATCGTGTCTAATGCTCCTAATCCTCCAGTCCTTATTTGGGGAGTCATTACTTTGGAAAAATTCATTTTGAATCATCAGACTTGGCCTGAAATTGAACTGATGGAGAATTTATTCACCCCAGATGAGCATTAAATGCTTACCAGTAAGAGCAAAGGCTTTCTAAACTGGCCCTTACTATGCAAGTGGGACTTCTCATCTCCCATCCCAGTGCTGATCAACTGCGGAGATCATCCCAAGGATATTTCTATTGCCAAGTAAGTCTGAAATTTTTATGAATTTATTGATGCCTGGTTTTATGCCTTGTATCCCATTTTCATTGCCATATGTAAAAGTTGGGGATT
>VZTH01006317.1:627590-775104 GCA_013397815.1 Aleadryas rufinucha
GCCATGAAAGTCTTCCACTGGGATGTGCTTCTTTGTGCTGGGCACATCTAACAAAATCACAGTTCTCTTTTCACCAGCACATAGTTTCCCATCCTATTATATTTATGTCTTTGCTTGACTTTCTCTGCCAGCACATTTGTTGTGAGAATAACAGCCCTTGGGGGCAGATAGTTCTTATATTTTCTTCATGCCCAAAATAATTGTACCTACTTATTAAAAACCTCACTGACAGTACTGACAGTATGATACAATAACCTTTGTGATTTATTTATCTTTCAGTGAGCTTTAGAGAGAGCTACTGCCTCTTTTCCAACTTTGTGCTGTATAGTCCATCATCAAATGCAGTGCTGCACTCTGATGTTTGCAACATCCTACAACAAGAAATTGGTCTTTGAATTACATTTATTCTACCCTTATCCAGTTGATTTACCGGTTCCTCAAATATTTGCTTCCTTATACTATCTTAATTGAAGATTCCTCCGGCCTGTATTTCCCTTCACCGCTATTCTACAGAGAGCAACACTCTCCAAACAGCACGTTTGTGCTGTCTTCCCCATCTTCTGTGTATGCCACCATTCCTACTTTTTTCCATCACTTTAGCCTTTAAAAAACTCCAAGCAAAAGATTTCAAGGGTACCAAAACCAGCTGGATTCTATGATGCGTTTTTCCTTTTCCCCAAGGAAGACCTGCCTTTCCTTCAAGGAAGACCAGGCACAAGCAAAACATTTATAGGCAGTAAGGCACCTCTTTAAGATCCCTTCTCCTTGTCTTTTTCTTGCCCAGTGTTTTTCTGATAACTTGGAGTGCAAGGCAGAAGGTGCTGCTGATTCCAGACCTCTGCCCTGCAGTGTCTCAGCTCTCACAGAGCCCAGCTTGGAAAGCAGGAAGAGCCCCAGCAGACTGGGACAGCAGAGACAAGGTTTCTCCAGACAAACAATGAAGCTTTGCTAGCTCAGCCCTGCTATCAGTTGGATCTGTACCTGTGAATGAAAAGCAGATGAAAAGATGTACAAATTTAATCTGTTGGATGGTGTTTGTTTTTTCAGTCAGGTAACTGGAGTATGGGATCTCACATCCCAAAGCAGGCTAACAACCCAAGAGTGCAAGTAAGCACTAGCAAAAAGCAAAACAGGAAAGGAACAGGTTCTTCCAGAAAAATACCAAACAGAAAAGGCAATTCTTAAATATATTAGAGGCAGACACACATGGGGCTGGTACAACTCAAGGGCAATGACTAACAACTTCACTTTATGATCTCTCCTGCCCCATACCAACCTCTTACATAAAGTAGTATTTATTGGCAAGGATTTACACAAATTAATTCTAAGCATTCCTTTGATTGGTTTATCCCTTCTAAGTTTTTGTATCTTTCACGGTCTCCTGTTTATCCTCAAAAGAGAGAAGGGACATGGAGTACCTGATTATCTCCTCACAATATCACAGTGTGTGGCATGGCACATGATAGCACTCCTTATTCTTTTCTAGTACCTGTTAAAGTTTCCCAGGGCTACTAACACATTTGCAGAAAAATTTTGAAGCCTCCTTTAAAAAAAAAAAATCATCCAGAGCTATGTCTTGTTGGATTTTTTAAAATTATATCCAAAGAAGGCAACTAATAATGACTACAAATAGGAAAGCTTTGCCTAAAGTTGCTAATAATATTCTATCATCTTATCTTTAAATTCTTTTTTGTGGATTAGAGATGCTAATAATTATGAATCCCCCCAGCTTCATTTTATCTAGTACAGTAACATAATCAAAATCATCCTGCTCTAAACTCTCTACAGCAAATCCTCTTTTTAAAGCCCTTGTTCAACGTTCTCCCTCATTTTAATTTCCTTTGCTGCTGCTTATTATGCTAAAGCCTGGCATCTGAAAACTGAACTGTAGCATTAACCATTTTTTCAGCACAGACCATACCTATTCTTTCTGGTTATTAATGCTGTAAGTATATTTTTAAACACCAGGCTGCCTGCAGTGAAATGCCTTGCATTCCCATTGTGTTACTGTAAATACCATTATTATGAAGAAATGATTGACTTTGTTTAACGCACTGTTCAAATAGTCTGCAGAGATGTCTGTGGTGCCAGTGTCATTCTCTTGCTTTAATTATAATTTTAATCATCCCTGATCTTCCATTTGTTTGTGCAGTAAGATAATTATTTTTTTCTATCACAAAGCTCTGAAACCATGTCTTAGTATTATTATTTTTTATTATTGATTTGCACTGCACTCCTGCTCATTCACTCCGCTACATCCTCTATTTCCAGTGCTGCTCCTGAAACCCCACCATCTAATGGTACACCCTGAAATGGCCTGCTGCATCCTAAACCCCATCTAATTTCTGCTGCCTCCTGCCCTCTGCTCATAACCGGGGTATTTGCTGACTTGTTTAGGTTTGGGCTTGCCACACCCACCTGTAGGGCAACAGAACAGTTCAGTACAACCCACAGCTCTGGGGCTTCTCAAAGCCCTTTCCTTGCCCTCTGGCCAATAACCTACATCAGATGTTCTTCCCAGCTTGTGGCAGACTACGCCCTTTGCTTTCAGGTCTACAAATTCCCACAAGAAGGGAGATGCAGGAGCAGGGAGCCCAGGCTCCTGTGATGTGTCTGCCTTTAACACTACTCCCGTACTGTCTGTGGCAGGCAGATCCAGGGGAGCTTGCTCTGCTCTGCCACCCGGACACCCTGCAGTCCCACGATGTGACACCAGCCCTGAGACAGCAGACTGGGACAATGCACCTCTTTCACCACACAGCAAGCTCACCTCAGGCTGCAGCAGAGCACACGAGGCTCGGTTGTGAAGGACCGATGTGTTGCTCGGTTCCTGAGGTCACTTCAAGCCCAGTGGAAGCTCTGCCAGGGGCTAGAGGCACTCTCATGCTGACCACAGGCACAGCAAGGCTTCGTGCCCAGAGGTGCCCAGGTGACTGTCATTGCCTTGCAGCAGTTGGGGGATCTAGCTCTTTAACCAAGCTTATCCTAAGATAAGGTATAGCTTTATTTCTGATTGAATACCCAGGCAGGCAAGGGGAAGCACTGAAGCCCTATTAGCAGCTACCCTCTGTGAAGCAGAAGACCCCGTAGCAGCATACTGTCTGTAATTACAAGCCACTGAACTATGGAATGTCAAAAATAGCGGAAAACACGGGGTTTGTAGGATTGGCTGTATTAGTTCCTCAGAAGGAGATTCACTGATAGGTTTTGACAAAACCTGTCTTCCCCTGAATATAAATGTCAGGCTGCAATCAGCAGATTCCTGCTGGCACAGACTTACGGGGGCAGGCAGACAGCAGCCGAGGTTCACTGCAAAGGCACAGCAAAGGAACCTGCAGCAGCTCTGGGCTGGGGTTGGGGGCTCAGCGTTCCCAGTCTGCAAGAGCCACACATGAACAGGTGTGCGCCCATCTGAGACTTTGAGAGCACCTTCAGGCAGCTTAAAAATCAGCCTAATAAGAACATGACTCAAGTCTGAATGCAGAAAGTCTGGAAAACACATTGAAACTCGTGCTGGGCTGACTGAACCTACTGCTCCCCACAGCCTTAACTCAAGGAGGGACATGAAGGACTCCCTGGCCCTTTCCCAAACTGCTGCAGCAGACTCCCTGACAGGCTGCACCTGGGCAAGGGAAGCATGACTGATTCCAGGGAGCAATACCTGGGCTGCAGAACCCGACCCCCAAGTCTGCTCAGCCACCTGCAAGAAATACCCGCTCACCTGCCTGTGTTCATCTGAGAAGTCAGGAAAAAAATAACTCTCCACCTGATTATCCTCATCAGTCTTGGGATGCCTGTGCACATTAGAGAGCCTGCAGGTCATCTCCAGGAGCCAGAAAAGAAATATTACTTAGAAACAATTAAAGAGAGGCTCAGGCTGTGATGCTGAGTTCATTTTTTAAAAAATCCTTAAGCATGGCAGGTATTTGGGTATTGATTGTTAGTTCATGTCCACACCTGGAAATGCAGCAAATTTCTGCTACTTTTCTGCTCCTGTAAGTTCAATGGACAGGTGTTAGACGTGCTGCGATGTCACTTGGTATTCTGCTTTTATCTGGTTTTATCTGGTTTTATCTGTGGGTTTCTTAGCTCAGTGTGAAGGGTTTCTCATCCTCCAGCGGGCTGCTGGCAGCTGCCTGCCCTCTCCTGGCAGCCTGGGGCTGCAGAGAAGGGACTTGCCCATCGGGAGCCAGTTTCATGCAGAGACGGGGACCCAAAGCAGATCCACACAAAGGCTCTCACAGGCTGCAGTGCGTGCTGGAGTTTCCCAGTGATGGGTTAATCTTGCGATGTGAGCTGTACCAGAACACTATGCTTTCAAATGTACCTGAAATAACATAAATATTACAGAGACTGTAAAGCACAGGAAGGTAGAATCAGAGCAAGGGGAGAGGGGCTTTTCTGGTCAGCAGCTCTTGTATTTTACATCCAACAGCAAGTAACATATCTATTTCCAGAACAGCTGTCCCACTGATGTAAGTACACCAAGTACACCCACCAGAGGTGAATGTGTTCCCCAGGTAGCTACAAAAAAAGCATTATGCTAGGGCTAAACACACTGAGCATGTCTTCCCCTGTCTTACAGGGGGAGCAGGCACCAGAGCAACCTGAAAAAGGCAGAAGCTGCAGATGGAATAAAGATCTCACTGCCACCAAAACCTGGGGCAAGGTCGTGGTAGGGGTGTCAATCTGCCCTCTTTTAGTTTAGAGCCGTAACCCCTTATCCTACAGGCCCTGCTAAAATTTCTGTTCTCATTCTTCTTACAGGCTCCCTTTGCATACTGGAAGGCTGCAACAAGATCTCCCCAGATTATTCTCTTCCCCATGCTGAACAGTCTCAGCTCTCTTACCCTGTCCTCATTGGAGAGGTGCTTCATACTTCAGACTCCCTTAGTGGCTCTCTCTAACTTTCAAGCTTTCCTCAGAGAGGCTGTTCTCTAGCATTCCTTCCAAGTGACAGCAAAGCTGAATCAGATGTGACTTAGAGAGATGACTATTAGCTTCCTAACAGTCCTGCCATTCCTTTTAAAGGCCATCCAGAACAATCATCTCCTTTTCTTTGCCTAGGTGGAAGACTAATTAGCACCCAAACCAGCAGCGTGTGTGCTGAGAGCAGTGCTGTGGTTGTGAGAGCTGTGCACTCATCAGCTTCCATTTCACACTGCCTATCCAAAGAGATGAAATCATTCTCACCACATGCTCGAATTCACTTATCATCCTCAATCAGTTTGACTTCACATGGCTATTGCCAGGGAGCAGCCTGTGCATCCTGACTGACATTAGAGCCAGAGCAGAAAGAAGCTGATATGGAACAGCCTTTGTCTATCTTCTGCATTGCACTCTTTGTTTTCATAGAACCATAGCATGGCTTGGGGTGGAAGGGCCTTAAACATCACCTACTTCCAACCTCCCTCTTATGGGCAGGGCACCTCCCACTAGACCAGGTTGCTCAGAGCCCCATCCAACCTGGCCTTGAACACTTCCAGGGATGGGGCATCCCCAGCTTCTCTGGGCAGCCTGTGCCAGGGCCTCACCACCCTCAGAGGGAAGAATTTCTTTCTAATATCCATAAACCTGCTGCCCTTTCTGCAGAGGTTGTGCTTTTGCATTAAATGCTGTCTTCCTTTTAACATTGCTCAGCTGGATTTAGCACTGTATAAAATGAATATTGTCTTAAAAATAATTGTACAAAAAGCAGCAGCAGCAGCCAACACTTAGGACTGATACACCATCATCCTCTTTTCTCCCCTGCAAGACATGAATTAAAAGCCATCTCAGGCACAGGTAAAAGGCTAACACCAGTTCCCCAGCAGTGAGAGGAGGGAATGCTCACCTGGAACTAGAGGAGGACAGGGGCAGTTGTGGGGATGAAGCAGAGCACCGCTTACGTACCCTCACCGTGCCTTCCACATTTTGCCCACTCCAGCCCAGCAGCATTATCCCCTCACCCGCTCCTGTTCTGGGGGCTGGCACCTGATGAGACAGTGATCAGCTCCTACTACTGCTGCCAAGCCACTTAGCTTCACAGGATCTCACTTACCAGCTCCCCACAGAGCACAGGCTGAGGGGCAGGCAGGAATGTCTGGAGCCAGCACTGCCATTCCTGCAGCCCTGCCCTGCTCTGAGCCCCCACAATCTTCAGGGAGCAGACTCAGCCTNTGCTCAGAGCCCCATCCAACCTGGCCTTGAACACTTCCAGGGATGGGGCATCCCCAGCTTCTCTGGGCAGCCTGTGCCAGGGCCTCACCACCCTCAGAGGGAAGAATTTCTTTCTAATATCCATAAACCTGCTGCCCTTTCTGCAGAGGTTGTGCTTTTGCATTAAATGCTGTCTTCCTTTTAACATTGCTCAGCTGGATTTAGCACTGTATAAAATGAATATTGTCTTAAAAATAATTGTACAAAAAGCAGCAGCAGCAGCCAACACTTAGGACTGATACACCATCATCCTCTTTTCTCCCCTGCAAGACATGAATTAAAAGCCATCTCAGGCACAGGTAAAAGGCTAACACCAGTTCCCCAGCAGTGAGAGGAGGGAATGCTCACCTGGAACTAGAGGAGGACAGGGGCAGTTGTGGGGATGAAGCAGAGCACCGCTTACGTACCCTCACCGTGCCTTCCACATTTTGCCCACTCCAGCCCAGCAGCATTATCCCCTCACCCGCTCCTGTTCTGGGGGCTGGCACCTGATGAGACAGTGATCAGCTCCTACTACTGCTGCCAAGCCACTTAGCTTCACAGGATCTCACTTACCAGCTCCCCACAGAGCACAGGCTGAGGGGCAGGCAGGAATGTCTGGAGCCAGCACTGCCATTCCTGCAGCCCTGCCCTGCTCTGAGCCCCCACAATCTTCAGGGAGCAGACTCAGCCTCAAGTCCCTGAGCTCTTTCTTTCACGTAAGACTGTCCACAGCCTCAGGAAACAAGAAACCTACATGAAATATTATGCTTTAGAACTTAAATAGGGTTCAGCTGGCTGAGGACAAGCTTCAGAGCCTGCTCCAAAGTCTGTGAAGCTGATGGCAAATCAGAGACTCTCCCTGACTTCAGGGAGATGAAGTCCCAAGGGAAGAGCAAGTTGATCACTGACCTGCTTGCTGTGCAGCACAGGATGAGAAAGGGAGCTGTAGCAGAAATCTCTTTGGTGCATCAAGTTACAAGTGAGTCCCCTGATGCTGCAGATGCTACAGGAAAGGTGAGCATGAGGTCTGGGTCTCCCAGGGTTTTTTGTTGTTTGGATTTTGCTGGAAGCTGCTGTTACGCAGAGACTTCTTCGCTGATCTGCTTTTGCCCAAGTGTTTGTGCTTCAGAGTCACTTAATTCAGTTAACAAACAAATTCCAAATTTACACAAATTCTTGGCATTTCAGAGCATTCCCATGTTCATCTATATCCTCCTTACTAATATTTGCCCATTTTCTTCCCTCTGTCCCCAGCCACTTCACTGCTATCAAAGCTTTCTTGTCACATTCTTTCCTTAGGCTTTAGGCTCACAAACAAGCACCATCCTTTCTTGTTGCCCCCACAGAATACCAGGATATAAAGGACAAACTGCAGTGCCGATACAAATATCAAATTAGCAACAACAAACAGGAGCAAAACCCTTCATATGGAAGTTTTCATGGAAAAGCCCAGGGACAAAACACCACCGTGTGTTTCTCACCACACACAGCTCCCCAGGCTTTATTACCAGTCCCTGTTTTTCCAGTCCCTGACTGAGGAACTGGGCCCTGAGCACTCTGACTCTCAGTTGTACATCAAGGGCACAGAATAGCAAAGGAGATCACACAGCATTGAGACACAGGCTGGGCAGGGCAAGGACTGCCATCATCCAGATTCCAATAATTATGTAAGTGGAGGCTCTCCTCCACTGCTGGGGTGGGCTAAGGAGGTACACAAAATGAAAAAAAACCCTGTTCACAGAATATTATTCATGCTAGCCTAACATCTGTTACTTTTTAAGTAGGTGCTTATAGAAGGTTGTCAGGCCACACAGTTACTCTTTATTAAAATCCTGTAGGTCAATACGGGAATAACTACCCTTTATTGAATAGATGAATTATACATACTAACAAAAATTCATCATAACGGAAAAGTGAGGGGCTCTTTTCTCCAGCTCTCACAATATCTTTTAGCATACTGTGTAATACAGAGTGCGTGTGGTTTCCATTATGGAAAAAATGGTTTGTTGACTGTGACAGGCTGCAATTAGACTCTAATACAAAGCAGGGCCAGTGTAACACTTGGTGTTCATGCACTGTGCATCACAATGGGATCTCAGTCTTGTTGCCTGTTCCTTCTGCCTCCCATAATGACCATCATTAACAACAAGAGTGGGTAAAAGCCTTTTCTTTGCATGTAGTCGGCCTACGTATTCCATGAAAAGGAAGTGATGTTATACTGACCCTACCAAGCATGAATGGAGCTAAGCAATGAGCTTCTCTCTGACATTGTATTTGATCATGACCTGGGCCATGCAGAAATTCAAAAGAGAGGAGAAATTCCAAGGTCACACTGGAGGAAACTCAGCTTAGCTGTGTATTTCCTGGACTGGAGGGAGCTATTTGCATACTCGGGTGCAACAGAAGATGTTGAAAGAGACCTGCATATGGAAGGAAGCACAGGCACACTGGGTGTGTTATCTGAGCAGGGCTGTTGTGATCTCTTCTGAAGGACTGGTGAGGAAGCTGGCAAGGAAAGGACTCTGAGGGGCTGTCACAGCGGCTGTGCTGGGGAACAGTCCCTGGTGACAGAGCCACGTGGCAGCAGGGTGAAAGCTCTGGAAGGTCGTTTCCCATCCCTGGCTTTCTTCGCTTTCCTCTGCAAGCAGCTCCCATTCAGATGCTGTGATAAAGCAGGTTTCTCATTTGCATTTTCCAAAAGAGGCTGATGGTTTGTTTGCCTTTATAAAATTCTTTCCTATGACCTTGGCTGGAGAGAGCCCTCAAACTACTTCTGCTATTTGACGTGAGCACTCCTAAGAGGACATTTTGGCAGTTCTCAGCCCATGCACGTCAGTGGCAGATACCCCGTGGCTCCCAGGTTTCAGGTACAGGAACTCAGCCTTTCAAGCAAGCTAGTTTGATATAAAAAACCCCACAGTATAGACAGGAAATAGAACATTGCATGTGTCTAATTACCGTTCCTCTTCTGCCCCAACAATTAAGAGCAATGCTAAACGATCTGTGGGCTGTCACCTTCATGCCCCGACTGTGTGTTCTGAAGGGTTGATTTCACACTCAGAGGGGCACATGGCACACGAGGAAACAAAGACCCCTATTTTTTCCATGGCAGTGACTGACTGCTTGTGAAAGCCCATGCAGCAGCTTGTTACAGCCTCTGTCAGTGACAATGCTGCCAGACATCCAAAAGAGACAAGCAAACATCCGAAAGATCTGCAGAAAATAAAGCCAATCACCAGGGCTAAGATTTTCCAAGGGAAATTAAGTGGGACAACCTTACTGAAGAGTGGACCTAAAATACTGTGAATATTGCTGTCTTGCTGTGACCATATTAACTTTACTGTGACTTAGAATAGACCTGACAAGCCCATATGTGATCCGGAATAGCTTCATACAATGCAAGACGCTTTTATTCACTTCCATTAAGAAGATTTCCTGCCTCACACAGCCTGACCGCAGGCAAGGTACAGTGTTAATGAGAGGGGGGCTGAGTGAAGGGCGGCGGCTCCCGAGCACAGACGTCAGGCGAGAACGAGCAGAGCTGGGTGTCACGGACACAGAGCCTTGGAGGAGGATGTACGACACGTATTTTCTATTGAAAAACCTACCCTCTTTGTTCGAGGAAATCTTAAGTGGTTTCATTCCTCTGCTGCAAACAATTCACTTCCTCCTTCTTCTAGCACAAGGGAGATGTGGGGATTTTAGGCAGAACAGTAACCCCAGAGAGAGGCAACCTCTGAAACACCTACGTACACCAGTCACTCCTGGCTGCCTCAGAAACGCCGGTTTGCTGCTTGACCTATTTCTGGCTTCAGCAAAGGAGGAGAAAAACAACCCACCACTGATTTTGCAAGTAGTTGTTCTGCACAATAAACCGGTCCAAACCCGTGTTTATGTTGCTTCCTGGGGATATGTCAGAGAAGTCACTGGAGAAGTTACAGGGATTTAGAACAGGAGGTAAAAAGAACTTGTTTTCAGTTCAAGAGGCTGATGCTTCCTAAAGCTACCTACCTGCCCCAGATGCCCCCTTCCTACAAGAGTTTGGTAAAAAATAAAGCTTATAAATGCTAAACCCTGTGAATTATCAAGTGGCTCTGATTCCCCAGAGGAAGGGTGTAGAGCAGGCTCTTAAAGACAGATGATAAATGATAACCCTCCATGCAGGCTGCCAGCATGAAGCATGGCCACAAACATCCTTTCTCAACAGTCCCTTCCCCTGCCCTCACTGCCACCCCAGCCCAGCCAGCTATTTTCTCCGCTGCCCAGGGGGATGGGTCCTCCCTTTGCCCATCCTGCAGCAGCTGGGATGTCCTCCACTGGAAAGCTGCTCTTTGCTAACTAGAGAAGAGCTGCTCCCGAGCCCCTGGATAGGCAATCAAATGGAAATCTCCTGCAGCAGCAGCTGTTTTGCCCAGCAGGAGACCCTGTGCAGGGAAAAATGCTGCCCAGGAAGCAGGTGGGTACACTGACCTCTGCAGAGCTGCTCTGCAGACTCCCATCCACGCTGGACGCAGGTCCCCAGGGAGGGCTCGGGCAGGCAGTGGGGAGCAGACATCATTTCTGGCAGGTTTCAAAGGCTCTAACTTTCAATGCTTGGGTTGGTGGTGGGTAGAGGCAGCACAGCAAAGGCTGTTAAGGTGTGGTTTCCCAGGCAGGGGCAGCGCTGCGGGGGCTTGCTTTTACATCAGGTGTCACTCGCTGGGGTCTCGGGCATTAGCTGAGATCACAGCACTGGCTGCAGTCACCTCAGAAATTAAACAGGTGACATCTGCCCACGCAGAGCAAAGTGAAATGTGAAGCAGGAGGCAACACCATGACAACACCCAGCAGCTGATTTTTTTTTTCAGCACAACATGAACACAAGAACAGACAGGCTGGGCAAGAGATTTTTCCAGTGCCCTTCCCTGTCCCTTGCGGTAGCCTCATAGAATCACAGAATATCCTGAGTTGAAAGGGACCCGCGGGGTTCATCAAATCCAACCCCTGGCCCTCCACAGAACACCCCCAAAAATCATATCATGTGTCTCATAGGCTGGGAAAGCATGTAGCAAAGTTTCCCCAGAATATTTTGTCTGAGGGTTTGAGGAACTGAAGCTTCCCTCTGAGACTTATGGCAGAGGGCTGGAAATGCCAGTGTGCCCACGCAAGTCCTGTGCTAGGAAGCATGGAAGTGAAATGCCCTTTGAGGCTGCTCCAAGAAGAAAAGCTGGGGCTCACAGCTACAAGGAAGCCTTGTGAGATGGCCCTGTGGCGAGGAGTGCCTCTGGAGGCATGCAGGAGAAGCAAGCACTGGCCAAGGGGAATTGCTGCCCACCCAGGGCCCTGCCCTGCAAATCTCCTGGCTTAGCAGATGCAGGTGAGGGGGTGTCTCAGGCAGGCACAGGAGAGGGAGCTGCAGGACACGCTGCTCCTGTTCCCACCCAGCCACCATCAGCTGCCCATGGTTAACACAAGGCTTGAAAGAAGCAGGAAAAAGCTGATCAGTCTGTGATGAAAGGGGCCCTAAATCATGCATGCAAGGGACATGGGGACAGGACAATCAGCTGTCGTTAATGAAGTCCTGGGTAAGAGAGATGAGGAAGCAAAACACTGCACTCTCACCTGGCTCCTGCAATTATGCAGTAAGCATCATTAATTAAACAGAGACACCTATTTTTGGAGTGAGGAAGATACAGCAAGAGTGCCTAAAAATCAGATGCTCCTAAAAGAGAGTGGGGAGGGGGGCTACTGAGCACAAATGCCCTGCCTGGAAGGCACCAGCAGTGGCTTGTTGTGCTCTCCTGACCACTGCCAGGAGGACATCTCCCATCTGGGGGTCACAGCAGCACAGGGAGGATCCTCTGGCAGCAGAATAATTGAAGATTTTGTAATCCAGGGCCTTTTCCCATGCCTGAGGACAAACTGCTTGATCAGCACCTTGCAGTCAAGCCTGAGCTATCAGATATGTTTGGTATTCTGAGAGGTGAGGAGGAATTTCAGAGGGGCTGGAGAAACAGCAGTTTCTCCCTTGCCAGAGGCTGTGTCTGCCGGTAAGGAGACAAAAGAACATCCAAACTGAAAACAAGGCAGCTAGGTGGGAAATTCCCCTCATTATAAGTATAAAGAGTATTTTCCTAATGGGAGAAGTGAGGAAAAGAGGTTTTAAAAGTCCTCATCTCCTAAACAGACTTTTTGTTCCTCAGCAATTCAGACACAGAAACTCCCCTTCAAATATTCCTTCTCAGAAACTGAGGCTGTAAAATCTGCACAGGGATGCTGCATTTCACTGAGGAATGCAAAGAACCCACCAAAAGGGATGCTGGAAGGAAAGAGAGCCACCACCAGGTGCCTCCCTGATGAAAAATGGGCTGCACTTAATCCCAGTATGACCACACATTTTGGGGACGTTTTAGTCACTGATGGTGCTTCCTTGCTCACTGGCCCTCAGGGGCTTTCTCAGCTGGTGCCACACCAACTTCTCACACGCATGTCACACAGGAAAGTGATCTGTCTGTGACAGCGGTCTAATTTTGTCATTGCTGCTGTGCAACATGCATGGGAAGCCACTCGAGGAACTGTTAAATGACAAAGATCTGAAGCATCTCTAGGTGACTACAGCCATATCTCCTTTGGGACCAGCCAGCCTGTGGGGGCACAGCCAGACCCAGAAGTGTCCCAGCAGTACGGGCTGTACCAGATGCGCGTAGGATAATAATTAATTTCTCAGTTACCTGGGTGAAATGAAACGTGGGGGTGCCTGGGAACCCTTCCTGCTGTGGGTGTAAGTCACCCCACATCCCACCCCTGCCAGACCCCAGGCAGTTCTCACTCCACCCCTCGTTCCTCTCTACAGCCTCATCCATCAAACGAGTCTAACACTGTCACTAAGAGGACCAGTTTCTCAAGCTGTGCCAGGATTGTTGCTGCAGTTCCCATGTAGGGCAGGAGGACCCTAGAGACTCTTTCATGTCTGCATCCTATAGCACCAAAAAAAAAAAAAAAATCTGTGAAGTGATAAGATGAGAAAGTTGTTATCAGTCGTTTCCGTGACTGCAGACACCGCCTGCCCAGCGCTGTGGCTGCTTTTCCTCTGCTGCTCACAAAGGCTCCAAGCCTATTTTTTTTCCTTAGGATTGGAAATAAATCACTCCAATCAGTTGCTTTTCTTGAGGTGCTACAAAACAAACTCCAGTGGAAATGTTATCACTGGTAACAGATTTAGCCTGCAGGACCGTGTGCTCGTTTAAATTTTGACATTTGAAAATAGTTTCTGGTGGTACCATGTAAATACAAGGTATGGCCAGCACAGGCAGATAGAAATTGAGTGAAGTTATATGACTGGAAGTTATTTATTTCTGCCTCTGACAGTTACTGATGAAACCATGCCTCATCACTCCTCCTGTGCATTCAGGACACTGGAGTGACTCAGAGGAGGAAGAGCAGGAGACAATGCCACCTTAATGATCACAGAGATGCCTCTCTCTATCACACCTATCTGCCAGACAGATATCTGGGAGAAATAAAACATTTACTGTCTTGACAAACAGACTGTGTCTGATTCCCACCACTGCCAGAACTCCAGCAGTGCCTAAGAGCCCAGGGGTGTAATCTTTGCACTTCTGCTTACCTTGCTACCATTGCAACCTGCTGATATGGGCTTGGTGGGACAGCAAAAGAGGGGTTGAATACATTTCCTTCTCAAAAAAAAAAAATTTGAAAAAAAATCAGTTGCTTTCTCTGAAAGCTATATAAAGAAACCCACTGGGAGGTGGAAAGATAGTTGCACAAGAGAGGCTTTTCTCTGCTCAAAATTCAAAGCCTGCTCCTGAGGCAGAGCCTGCATGCTGGAGGCAGAGGCATGCTGCTTTTCTCCCCCAGTGCCCTGGCAGCAGCTGCAGGAGGAGACCCTGCCACGCTCAGCCCAGAACCACTGCCTGCAGGGCAGGGCTCAGCTTTGCTCCCCACACACTCTCAAGCCTCACAGGCTGGCCAGAACCCAGCAGATTTAAGCCATGTCCCTGGCAGCAGCTCCAGGTGCCAAGGCTTTGCCCTGCAAGACTACCACAACCTCTCATATAATAATAGGTTCTCCCTCCTCTTCCCTTGTCCACAAAAGTGCTGCTTTCCTAAAATATGGATACTTTCCTAAAATACTCAGCTGTAGTCCTGCCTGGCACAAGCCAGCTGAGGCCACACAGTTCAGTCTTGCTGAACGTACAACAGTCTGAGAGCAAGATCCAGTAAGTGGCAATCACACAACTCATCCCCTTAAAACAGAGCCACTGAACAGCAAAATGAAAGCAGCAAAGCCTTTTCACAGGCTGAGGCCAAGCCAGAGCCAAGGAAACAAAGGCAGCACAGAAGAGATGCTCTGTCCTACCTCATCAGAGCTTAGAAAGAAAACAAGGATTTGGGGAGACCAGGAATTGTCTTTGCAAGGTAAAATGCTTCAGCACACACAGCAAGGTGTGCTCAGAAATACAAGGTTTTCTCCCCCATCCTGGCTAAAAAAGAGTGCTGACCCAGGAAAACAGAAGGATATCTGTCCTAGCATTTCCCAGCTGTACGTAGTGAGACAAGCATTGCTCACACCATGATTTTCTTGCCCCATGCTCCATCTTTCCAGCTGACTGTGCTGTCTGGTGTAGCTGGATGATGTCCAAGGGCGGCCCTGTGACAGCGTTATCTTTAGGGACATAATGACATGAGAGAAGGGAAGGGGAGAAGCAGCAACACGAAAGACTGACTGACGGAGCCCAGAACAAGATTTAAGGCCTGGCATTTAGGAAAAATCTGTTTCTGATGTGAAGCAAACCAGATCTAGAAATAGAAAAACAAAAGCTAGGGAAGCCCTCAGCATCAATCTTAGAGTCTGGCTTTTCAGAGAAACCAGCTTTTAGGGTCATGGACTCGTCTGCCAGGTGGCACATCTTTTTCAACTGAATCCTCACCACAGACAGGCTTTTTAGCCCAATTTGTTCAAAAAAACAATCAAACAAAACAAAACCAAACCAACCCCCCAAACCACATATGTAGGAAAAACTGTCACAAATGCACAAATGCTAAGGCTTGTCATTTCATATCTTCCTTACAACAGAGGTTCTTTCACAACCCCACAAACATAAGGAATCAGGGAAATTATAGGTCTGTATTACTTCAAAAAAAAAAAAAAAATCATTTCATTTGTTCCATAGAATCCTTAAGGCTGGAAAAGACCTCCAAGAGCATCATTCCAACCTTTGATGAAATACCACCATGCCCACTAAGCCATATTGTGAAGTGCCATGTCCATTCAGTGTTTGAACACTTCCAGGGATGGTGACTCCACCATTTCCCAAAGGAGCCTTTTCCAATACTTAACCACTCTTTCAGTGAAGAAACTCTTGCTAATATCCAGCCTGAACCTCCCCTGGTGCAACTTGAGGCTGTTTCCCGTTGTCCTGTCACCAGCTGCCTGGGAGAAGAGCCCAATTTGTGTGAGTCAAGAGTGGCCACTGTACAGGCAAAGTATTTGGACTTAAGAATCCTACATTCAGAGCATTCAGGGCAACAGTAGGGCATCGAGAGCCATATTAGCTGTGACATAGCTACAGTTCCATAGGATAACCCCAAATATTTGCTGGAAGTTGTGTTTTTATCCACATTTTATTTCTTTTTAATGTTTAAGAAAAGATGGCACTGGAAAATCTGGAGGGTAAGAGAGCCTGGCTGCAGTCTTCCCTCTCCAGGCTGTTCTGGCAGTCAGCAGGGAATTGCCACACTTACCCATGTCCTTATTTAACACTTCAGTCGTTCTCCACACTCCTGTACAGGAGATGCCAGGGCTTGCAGACAGGTCTAGCAGCAGGTGGACCAGGACTCGAGCACTCTGTGAAGGAATACAAACACCAGCTAATTAAATCTATTGTTAAAACAATTTGTTTCTTGCTGGGGCTGAGTGATCTGACAGCGTTTGAACAAGACAGGTTTCATTTCTGAGGGCAGACTGCCATCTTCACTCAGGAACTCCTCACCCCAGTCATTTTAGATTCAAAGTGCAGATCGGCAACAGAGACACAGCAATAAAATAAAAACCCAAGGCCAAAACTCTGGCTCTAGGAGGAGCATTGTTCAGTGGGAAATTCCATGATTTAGCCAAGCAGCAGGAGCTGCTAGATTAAACAACGGTGGCAAGCAACGAGATCCTCAGCACACACATCACAAAGGTCTATTTCCAAGGAACACCTGCCCCCAAGAGGGCACTGTGATATTGTGTATTCCTCCTGGCTTGGGCACTGGGACACTTTATGGCATGGGAGCACCCACGGCCGAACAGTGGGGTGAAAGAATGCCATCCCTCCAGCCCAGCCCAGCTCCACAGCCACTGCCAGCAGGCAAGGGGAACACCTGGCTTCTGCCTTCAATGGATTCACTTCCCTTTTCGGGAAACCTGCAAGCGGGAAAGCAGCAAAAGGCACGGTTTGCTGGAAAGCAAAGCAGCAGATGTAATGCAAGATCTGCTGCTACTGGTGTGAGCAGGTCTGTGCTCATTCCCCACCCAAACCACCCATCCCTTGGCAGCTGGGTGTGATAAGCCTCGGCGTCCTTGGCAGTTTTCCTCCCAGGGTCATGGACAGTTTCTTGCTTGATTTCTCAGGCAGCTCCAGCTTCAAATACCATAAAGGCCTGTGCAGTGAGATGCTGGATGGAGTACACAGATGGTGTCTGCTCAGCAAACAGGCCTGCAGACCCTGTCAGCTGCCTCCAGCCTTGTTCCCAAAGTGCCTGCCTCTCTCCCTCCCTCTTTGATATGCGCACACCAACTATCCGGTCCAAGATCACCTCCTTCTGCCACTTAGAATGTGCCTTTAGAATCCGGCCTTACCATCTTCCAGATCTCAGCCTGAACTTTCTCATCGGTCTTGACAGCTCTGAAGTGCTTTGGTTTGCATGTCTGGCCTGTTCTCTCCTCCCAGACCGGCTCATCCAGGGCTAACCAGACCTGTGGGAGAAGCCACTTCAGGGATTTGTGGAGCACCTTCAGGAAAGGTTTTAGCACATGACTCCACAGCATCTCATGAAATCAGCCTCTGGTAACATCCATGCCACTTAAAAGTATTTAAACATCTGCTTCGTAGCTCTAAAACTTTGCCATCAACTTTCCAACCCTGTGTTCCATAAGCTGCCATAGCCTAATTAGACCAAATTCTGCAGTCCCTAATTGGCCACAAATTACTTACAATAGGTGCCAGACAACTAAATCTCTTTCTGAATACATCATGCTCTCCACAGGCAGGTAAGCAAATCAGTGTAAGGAGGAAAGTGTTGTTCGCTAGGGATAGTTAAACACAAATGCCTACCTGTTTTTCTAAATTATGTTTGGATTTAACAGACATAACTTGATGTGGTAAGAAAAGTTGGGAACTGAGAAGCTTTCCTCTCGACCCTCATTTCCACCCATTTCCAACTCCATTCCCACTAACCCAAGAGGCCCTTGCTGTGGTTTTTGAAAGCTTTGCCTTGCTTAAATCCTTACCTGAAGCCCTTCCCTCCTGTTGGACAGCCAGCCATGAGGGAACACCAGCTAACTCTGCCTGGGGACAGACAGCAGGCACACAAACACAGATAAGCAAGTCACCAGCTGTGGGAGGCATTTAATCTTTCAGCTATGAAAGAGGTTTTTTGTGGATCCTGAAGCAATGAGGAGAGCAGAGACATGTTCCTTGCTTTCAGGTATGTGCAGTACGGAGCCCCCGTTCCTACCCACAGCTTTGCTACCAGCTCCCAGCACCAAAGGGGATCTCAGCAGGCTGACTGGGCTGTCTCCCTGGCCTCGAGGAGGGGCAGGAAGAGCAGGCTTAGTGCTTCTCTTGACCCAGCAGCCCTTCCCCTTGGCTTGTGGGGGTGTTTGGAGGATCTCCCTGGTAAGCGCTCAGGAATCAGCCACTTGAAGGCCCAGCCAAGTGTCTGCAGCATGGGCCAAGAGAGAAGCAGCTTCTCGGCTTTCGGAAGGGAGGTGGTGGGAAGGAGCCCTCTGAACAAAGACACAGGGAGAGCAACACCTCCAGCCAGGAAAGGGTGTGGTGAGCTCCGAGGCCCAGCACCCCGTGTGCTCCCCTCTCTGCAGCCATGCCTACCCTTTCGGCAGGCATTCCGGTGCTAAAAAGCGAAGCTCCCTTCCCTGTGCAGCTGGTTTGCCTTTGCTCTGACAAGCCAGGCCTGACTTTCCACTTACTACAAGGATGGAGGCATATGATCTCACTGTGCTTCCTCTTTCCATAAGAATTTTGGTACAAAGCCTCTCAGAGACAGGCCTGCCAAGAGAGTCTTCCTGCTCCTCCAGCAACTCGCTTGTCACTGCCTGCTTAGCCCCTTTTGTCTCCCTCTCCACTCCAGTTTTTTGCCTTCAGGTTTGAGACTCCTGGCAGGTGCGGCCTGACGATGCCAGCTGCAAAATCCTCTTTGCAGGGCAGCCCATTTACCCTTCTATATTTCATCTCCTTTGGCACCTGCTGAGGCACTCACAAGCTGCTCCAAGAGGTGCTAGTATGGCCTATTGCCATGAATCTAGTCCCTCTGGTGGCTTGCAAACCCATTTTATGTCCCTCACACAGTTTAAATTCTAATTTACATGAAGAGATGTTTCTGGCACAGGACTGCCAGCCTCAGGTTTCCCTTTGGTGTCTGAACCTTGGTTAATCAAGTGGATATCCACAGAGTTTGCTGTTTGGTGTTATTCCTCTCATCCTGCTGAATTTCTGGGAGACTTTGTACTAGTCCCATAACCAGCTTCACTAGTTTATTCTGTTTGAAAAGAGGGCAAGGGCAAGATGTGATGGCAAACAGCTGTGAGGGTCACAGCCACTTCTGAACACCAGGAATGTGAGGTCCCAAAGCTCCTTATCTGCCAAAGGGATAAAAACCCCAACATAGCCTGAGTACCTGAAACAGATACCAATCCTTGAAACCTGAGAGGGAAGAAAGAAGAAGCAAAAACAGCACCTTGCCAAGCACAGCTTTCTCACTGCCTGTGACTCTGGTTTTCTCCCTGTCTGCCCTGCTGCTGCTGCCAATGAGGAGCTACAGGACCATGGCCAAATTTAGGGTGCCATTGTGCAGACACACAGCATCAGATGTTCAGAGATAGGGTTGTACCTTTGACTTCCCAGGTCTGTTCGACACCAGTGCCTAAAATAACCACACAGACGTCTTGATTTTGCAGGAAAGGATCTAGGGCAACGACAGCAATTCAGCTCCAGAGGCAGCTTGGATTCAGTACGCTTTTCATGGGATCTGCCCCACTTCTCAGCTGCTCAGATATCACACAGACCAGTGATCAGTTACCACACTGAAGAGTTCTTGGCAATAAAGGGGCAAATAACATCACTATTGAAATGACAATACTTGCCAAGTGTCGTTTTCTTCACTGGCTGTGCCTTAGCCGATGAGTGGCTGCACCTCTTAAAAGCTGGCCTCAGCTTGCCTTGTTCCCTTTGGTACTGATACCTAGAGGGTGTAGTACAGCTCCACAGGACTACAGAGGAATTCTCATGTGCAGAATTTTCACCAGCCTTCTGCACCTGCAGCACCCAGAGAGATGGAAAACAGTGCTGTGAGCAGCGTGCTTCTTTTCAGGCCAGCATTCTCTGTGAAAGTAAAGCAATCATACTTTAAAAAGTACTAAAATCAAATACAGGATAAAACACAGAAAACCTTTGTTTACCCATTGCTGGCAAGAAGATCTTGGTAACTTCAGCATCTGCTGGGAAAAAGCGGTGATTACCCTTTGTGCTATCTATAATGACTTAGCAAAGCAAAAATGTTAACGTGATTTTTACTTATTGCGCAGAAGTTTGCCCATTCCCATATTCACAGGGTGCTAAGAAATAATGTCTGGTCATGGACTTGCCACAAATTGGACACCTAGGAATTCCTTGATCGGTCTTGAACATTGCAGCCCTTGGGCAAAATATTTCTGCTTGTATGGAAATAGAGGTATTTAAAGAAATCTCAAGGGCTCTGTGCAAGTGCAGAGGTCATTCTACACGTTGTAACTTACAGCCTCATGGTATAAGGCATAAAAATATGGTTTGTTCTGGCTTCTTGGACATCTGCATTCACAGGAGTTCTATTTTGGTACACTTGAGCCAGCAGGACCCATGTTACGCTCAGCAGTGTCCACTCACAAGTGAAATCCCTGCCCCAGAGGTGTCAGTCTGTCATCAGATCAGTGGCAGGCATCTGAGATTCACACAACCCTGCCCCAGGGCTCGGGGGCAATGGGTTCACAGGGAGAGGGGGAAGTTCCCAAAGCATGCATGATCTGATGGCCCTCGTTAGCTGCCTGGTTTGCCACATGCATCTCAGCTGGGGTCTCAGTAATTGCACTGAGGTAGTGCTGCCTCGCTGAGGTTCGGCAAGAGGGCAGCCCTCCAAAAGGCACCACACAGGCACATTATTAATGAAAAAAATCTATGGGTGATGCAGGAAGGAAAAAGTCCCTTCTCTGTTAGAAGTGATGGCTTGTGTGTTGTTCTCCAGTCGAAGGTAGCTGTACACAGTGCATAAGGCCAGAGAGCTTCAGCTGCTTGCTGAAGCAAGCAAGGCTGACTTACCTGGATGGTCCTTCAGGAGCTGATCAGCCCTTTGGCAGAGGGATGGTCCTTCAGGAGCTGATCAGCCCCTGTCAGAGGGACTAACTGCATGCCCGGCTGATGCACCACCGTGCCACCAGAATCAGAAACATCTCCTAACAAAAACCCTGACAGTGAGCTCCAGTAATTTATACCTCTGCAGGCCAGCTCCTCCTGCTCACATGCCACACTTAACAAAACAGTAATTGCTGCCTGATTTCTAATTGTTCTCACTAACAAGAGCGATGGAACAAGTCAGTTCTACAAACACAGCTTTGATGCAAAAAATGCTCTAGAAAGCAGAGAAGGTCAGCATTTTTTTGTGTATGTTGGTAGTGAGTGCACTACTGAAGTATATCAGTGTGACCTAAATATTTGTACCACAGGTAGCAGTACTAGGGGCACAGGGACTGAAAGCAAAAGAGATTTTTGGGTGCATTTTTATACCAATAAATGTTGAGCCAGCAGCCAACCAAGCAAAAATCTGTTTCTCTGAGATCTAAGGACAGCACAGAAAGCTGAGCTCAGCTGTCATTCCTCCTCCTCTGCCTGGCAGTGCCTGCCAAATCAAACCCTCTCATGCCAGCCTCTCGCTGCCTGCCTTTGGAGCTGTTTGCAGCAGTCCCAGGCCATGCTGCTGGCTGTGGGGCAGGAGCTCAGGGATGCACAGCAGTGATGCCTGCAGCCAAGGCAGCTCGCAGAGCTGCAGCCTGGAGCGTACAGGAGGGGGAGTGTTTGCTTCGGTAGCTGCTTCCTCCCTGGGAAACCAGGGCTTGCTTCCCTGTCTGCTTCAAGCCCTCCCGCCTCCAGGACGCTCCGGCAGCATCTGCCTGCACAAGGCTTTTTCTGGGCTCCCGGGAGGGCTTACAGAGACTGAAACTGCCCACTTCAGCCAAGCTTGCAGAAAACTTCCCAAAAGCAACCTGCTCCCTCAGCAGATGCAGATTTACCAGCAGAGCAGGACTCCACTACATTGCTCCTTACCATTACAACTTGATTTGTAGCTGCCACTTTGGTTTTTCCACAGCTGTGTGGACACTCCTTCTTCTGGTGATGTTATTGTAGGGGCTTCAAAGGGGCTTCCCATAGGTGAGGACTTACCTGTAGGTTTTGGGAATGTGCCTGTGGTGTGGCTGCCCATTTCTATTGTAAAAGACATACTGAGCATCAGCCAAGCCCCTGTAGGTGTCTGCACACACGTCCTTCTATTCCCAGGAGCAGCAGTGGCATTTTCCAGAGGTGCTTTGGTAGTAAGTGGGGAAGGGAAGCCTGGTATAAGCATTTTCTCTCATAAAAATGCCTGCATTGGTTCAGTTATGCTTAGCCATCTCAGAGTTCCCAGCTCCTCTGAAAAGTCCAGCTCAGACCTCTGCTGAAGTCACTGTGGTTATGACTCAAGGGCTAAACTTGTCAGGAAATCATGCATGTCCAGCAAAATGGGTTTCTGCATCTGGCCCGCTGATTGCTAGGTCGGATTTTTTTCTGTTTAGTAACTGCAGTTTCTGAACAGGAACTTCTGGAAATGGCTTCTTGCTGATCCACTTCAGAAATAAGAAATCTGGGGGCATTTATTTGGAAGGCCCAAACATGCCCGATGGTACAGCCTGATGATATTCCTGGTGGTATGTGCCTGGCAACCACATTTCCATGGCATGTTGAATTCCCATACTTACAACTGGCCTGTAGAAATAACATCTGAAGTGGGAAAGGGGTTTGGTTTGGACCCACGACTTCTAAGCAGATAAAACTCAACATGGTGACTGCATTACTTGCTCTTAGCTCAGAGCAAAGCACCCCTGCAGCACACATAGACCTATGTTTGCAGCTTTGAGCTATTTTGATTTCCTCAAGTAACTTCAGGATGCTGACAAGATGGACTCACAAGAAAGATTTTCTTTCATCTTCAGCTGATCACCATTCCTCTTTATAACTGACTTGCAAAATGAAACATATATTCAAAAATTAAAAATAGCTTTTGGGTTGGTATTTAGGAAGATGGGGTTTTGTGGTCCTAGGCTTCTTTGTACAGCTGGAAAGGAAATGTGGGCTCCACAGGGAGGACAGGATCCTCAAGCAGCTTAAAAAACCCAACACAAACCAGAAACAACTGTTTGTGACAGCCAAGGATGCAGCACCTGGAAGAAGGAGCTGACACCAGCCTGAGACACAGCAGCTTGTGATGGGAGGGATGCCTTGCTCTGGAGTGGGTGTTGTGGCCCAGCCCAGCTGCCCTCTGCCCAATTTGACTGCCACAGTATGGCAACTAAAACTGACTAAAAGCTTTTAAAATCCGAGTTACAGAAGGTCTCTGAAGGATCTCTGGTCTCACTTCTTCTCTGTAAGTCTCCAAAATATCATTGTGATAAAAACAGAGAGCAATTCCAAGTTCAAGAAACTGAAAAGCTGCTTCTTCTGAAAGATGCATTTAAAGTTCCCTGTCCACTCCATACAAGATCAGAAAGCCTCTGTGCACCATCACCAAGGAAGTCAATACTTATAGCCAGCCAAGGTGGTCCACAGTCAGTGCCAGTAGAAGTCACTCCTTTGTACCACTCTGTGTAGTTTGGATTTTAATGTAACTAATGCCCTGCAGAAAATTGGTGTAGGTCCCCAAAGGGGTCCCCGATGCCAGAAAGTTGACATTTGAACTTTCATCCACACAGCCCTGTGTTGAGAACTCACGTGAAGAGGCTGAAAGGGTGAAAACTCCAAAATGTCCAGCCCCAGCAGAGTTCCCCCCTGTGTGTTTGCAGGCACGCCAGGGGCACCCATGAGCAGAGGGGACCTACCAGACACCCGTGTCATCTCCCAAAGGTGCTGTCACACACAACGTTCCGCCCATCACAATGCCCGGGTGGGGCATGGAAGCAGGGGTTGCCATAGGTGAAGGTGAGCAGCCGCCATGCAGCAGACATTACAGCTTCCAAATCCTGGAGCAGAACACCAGCTCCAGTTAAGCCGACCAGGATCACAGATCATGCCCAGGACTGATGGAGGAGAAAGGGTACTCAATGAGATGGGCTACAAGCTGGGTCAGACAATAGGGGAGGGCAGCTTCTCCAAGGTGAAAGCAGCCACCTCCAACAAGTACAAGGGCCCCCTGGCTGTCAAGGTGGTGGACCGGCAGCGAGCATCCCGAGCCGTTGTGTTCAAGTTTCTGCCTCGGGAGCTCTCCATCGTTCGCAAGATCCAGCACCCCAACATCGTGCGTGTCTTTGAGCTCATTGAGGTCTGCAATAGAAAGCTCTACATTGTGATGGAGGCCATGGACACCACCCTGCTGCAGATGTTGGAGAATCTGGGAAAGCTGCCCTGCTCCCCCAATGCCCGGGACATCTTTGTGCAGGTTGTGAGGGCCGTGCGCTACCTGCACGACCGCGACCTGGTGCACCGGGACCTCAAGTGCGAGAACGTGCTGCTCTCTGCCGACGGCCGCCGGGCCAAGATCAGCGACTTCGGCTTCAGCAAGGAAGTCAACGGCTACCCGGACCTGAGCACCACGTTCTGCGGGACGGCGGCCTTCGCTTCCCCAGAGGTGCTCATGGGCATCCCCTACGACGCCAAGAAGTACGACATCTGGAGCTTGGGGGTGATGCTCTACATGATGGTGGTCGGCAACGTTCCCTTTGATGATACCAACGTCCAGAGCATGCCCCAGCTGCAGAAGAAGGGGGTGATGTACCCGGAGGGGCTGCCCCCACTGCCGGAACCCTGCCAAGCCCTCATCACCCAGCTGCTGCAGTACACCCCGGCCTCCCGGCCCGGCGCGGGGCAGATAGCCAAGAACCGCTGGCTGAACGGCGACATCTGAAGGAGAGAGCCCTCCCTGAACATTCTGGAAGAGCACTTTGGTGCAATAAATACTGTCGTGAAAAAGCATTTCTCCGGTTTATCGATCATTTTGAGGCCCAGGCGTGCCTGTGTGTGGAGCTGATTGAACTTCAGGCACCAGCAAGGCCGTGCGCTCTCAGAAGGTAATCAGATCCCAAAACAGCAGTGGGAGCCTGCTGCAGGCTGGGTTTTGAGACCAAACCTAACCTTTTCAGGGTGATGAGGTGCAGTAGCACAGCCCATGATGGTCCCTACGACACTCAAACTCCGGCACATCCACCCCAATCTGCTGCTCCCTACCCCCTGCTGCTGCATGCACTGGGACTATGGGAGGAGAACTGCTCTCACAGGGGTCTTGGCTTCTCCTCAGCCTTGTTCACCACCAAACTGTATTTGAGCAGGTGGGAGGGGAGAATCAGTAGTCCTACGAACACTGCTGCAGAGAAAATGTCACATTTTTTATGTGCCACTATTGCAATCTCACAGTGATACAGCCAAAATTTGCACTAGGATCTTTGCAGGCAGCTGGACACCGTTACCCGGCCAAAACTTTTGGTGTGGCTTTGAGATCCCCACCTTGGATGGAACATCTTTCAGATACTTATTCTTAACAATATTTGAAATGTCTGCCAAAAGAGCGTTGATGAGAGATGCCACTGGCCATGGAGAACCTGAAAGGGAAAAGTGATAAAGGTATAAAGAAGAACCACTTTTTTAACTCCTGCTGTCCAGCTCCAGAGTGGAAAATTACCAATTACTCTTAATGCAACCCCCAAAATCTTTTATGGGTCCCTATGGGCAAATCCCATTTTCAAAGAGTTAATTAAAGGTAGGAGCTGGCATCTGAAATGTGTTCTCATGAGACATTTCAACCCCCTCTAAATAATCTCCAATCCAGCTTCCACTGGATCTGAAGTCTAAGAGGAAATGTCCAGTGGGGTGGTTTGATGGTGATGGTGTTGCTGGTGCCTTGTGAGCTGACACAGTACAGCCCTGGCAGCACAGCCCAGGGCCAGCCTGGGTCTGACATGAACAAACCAGTGCACATGGCTCTGCTGGAGGAGGTGCAAACACCTTTCCCAAAGCAAACATTTTGGGTCTATTAAAAGCAGCAATTTAAGTAGAACAAGATGTGGCAGCAGAGCCACAAGGCTTTTCAGCATACAGGCTACAGGGAAGTTTGCCGCCCCCAGAATGAAGATTTATTTTGTTCTTCTTGCAGATGCAAAAGAAAACTTGCAGCAGCAAAGTCCAAAGTAGACAGAGTAATGGGATACCAAGGGTGTCTTGTGGCCATCCATGTCTGTGGAAACAGGCTTGGGAAGGATCAGGAAGGGGATGGAAAAGAAGGGGAGAAGTCATAAGGATGTGGGAAGCAAGGAGGTGGACTTCAGGGTAGTGAAATTTTCAGCAAGGCTCCACACTTCTTTTCCTACTCACCTTCCAGCCACCCTGTCAGTCTCATCCCAATCCATGCCACAGGACACCCAAGTACCTGTCCATCTCCATCTACTGCCTCCCTCCAGACCTTGCTTGCATCCAGGTACCTCCCCACAACTTGGGTGCTGCTGTATTGCCTCTCCTTTTGCTCTATCCAAAACCTCTTTCATTAAAGACAAAGCTAATCCAAAGGGAGTCGTTCTAAAACCCAGACCCTATTAATCTCCCCTCAGCACCACATTCTCCTAAACGGTTGCATCTGTTGAGGACACGAGCCGGGATGGATGACTAATGTTTTGCAAGGCTGTAGCCCCTTGGGTGGCTTGGGAAAGCAGCTGGGGTTCAAGTGGGGAGAGGTTTGAATGAGCCACAGGAGGCTCGTCAGGCTGCCCGCGGCCCTCACCCTCCGCAGGCAGATGGTGATCTCCCAGGGCCGGCACTAACGAGCTCAGAGTGGTCCCCAGGCTGTGAAAATAGTCCATTACACGTCTAATTATGCAAATTAAAAATAAAAATCACAATTAAAGACCCTGAGCCAATTCTTATCTAATTTGCACCGGTGGGATGCCAGTTTTGAAGGAGGGCAGGATCAGAGGCTTTGAGCAGGGCGAGGCAGAGGCTTGCGGCTCTGCCAGCACCCCTCCCTTCCAGAGGGCTCTGCATGTGCTAAACCTGCTGCTTCCCTGAGCTTACTTCCCCCTCAGGAGGGTAGAAATGCTTTTTAACCTTCCTGGGAGGTGCACAGTCGATGGAAGTGCCCCTTCTCTGTCTCCTGGCAGATGAGCCCCACTGTCCTGGCCACGAAGCACAGTGCCCTGTATTTATGGGGCAGCGTTTGAACTTAGCACAAGCATGTGTTGGAGGCACAAACAGCCACACTGGGTTATCAATATCCTGATCAGTCCCACCAGACTCATCCTGCAGTGTGACTCTGTCCTCCCCAGGCTGTTTGGAGCATACTGGTGCACTGCCATCTGGAAATGAAGGGCCCTGTGTGATACCAGCACCGAATAAATACCTTTCCGTGGGGGACCTGATCACCATGCACAATACACAGATAACTATATGCTATTTAATCCCTCTCCAAGGATAAGGAGGTAGATGTTCAGGACCTGCATGAGGCAGCTGTGTGGTGTGCCAGCTCCTGGCTCCTGTTGGCTCAGTACATGGTGTGAGCATTACCCCATCCACAGCCCTCTCACTGACTGTCATCGTGCCCTATGTCATCAACAGGCTCACTGGAAAACCTTTCAGATTTTTAGACATGTGTCTTGAAAGCAGTTAGAGGAACTCTTTAAAGGACATTCAGCAGAATGGAGTGTTTAGTGTTTTCTTGAGATCATCTTGAAGCAATTTTACTCCATTTAATCTCAGAAGAGCATTATAAATTTCAAAGACATCTTCCAGACCTTTAGTATGGCTCTCCTCCCACTGCTCTTTTGTCCATATTCTGCATCACTTTGCCTGAAATACAGCCTTTATTTCAGGCAAATAAAAGAAAGGGAGGTAATTCACTGCATGCTGACATTAAAGCTCCCTTTTCAGCTAAGCAAAATTTGCTTTCAAGATTTTAGGCCATAGCTGATGTGTCTGATAAGCTTCAGGACTCAGCTACTTAAAAGTCTACACATTACAAAACTCTGGAGATAAGTATATTCATGAATTGTGGGAAAACACTGCGGGGTAATCAAACACCTCACGTATTCCTGCACTGACTCTGGGCTGGCTGTCCCAGGGCTCTCCATCTCTGCCTCCAGCCAAGCTGGGCTCCCAGTGACCTGCTCCAATTACCCCGGGCCCAGGCAGCAGCAGCAGGTCGGGCAGGAGCTGTACCTGCGAGACCCGGCCTCGCTGCGGAGGCAAAGCTTCCAACAGGCAACCGAGCACACTCAGCCCTGCTTGAATACATTAACCTTTGCATAATTGCAGCCTTCAGTGCCAGCAGCCTTTTTGCCAGTGACCTAGAATCCTCCTGGCTCTCTTCTAGACCCCGCTGCACTGAGTTGTGGGTCTCCGTGATTTTGTGTCAACCTGAAAATCACTTCATCCTCTCCTTTCATCATCTCTACAGGTCTCTACACTTACTTGTCTGCCAGAAGAGATATGGAGGGAGAATGGGGGCATTGAGTTTATATTAAGCATTTAATATAATATATAATTTTTGGTTTTTATATTAAGCATAATGACAAAAAAAAGCTAACAAGAGGTCCTCACCAAAGGAGAGGATCCGGGTGGTCTTTGCACACATAACTTTCCTTGCAAACAAGAAGCTTTCTATGAATAATATTTTCATTTTCACAGCACCTAGCAAACATTAATCCTTGCTCTTGCACCAAGTGGGAAATACTGTTCTCCCCGTGTTACAGTGCACAGGCTAAGGGGCTTACCTCAGGCCAAAGGGATTTCATTTTACATTACAGTTCAAACCTTCCCTGGCCACTCATCCTCTGGCCAGATCATGACTCTGTCTTCAAGTGATAATAAAATCAACAAGATTTGATGGCCTGGAAAGACATGTGAATTTCCTCTCCCAAAACTGCTTCCAAATCAACTTTGTTTTGTCTCGTAAATGAATGAAAGGAAATAGACTACACATACAGATGGCTGGAGCTTCTTTTCCATGCTCTGAATAAGGGATCCTAACAGCATTTAACAGCCCTTTTCAAGAGTCAAGACAGCACTCACACCACCGGATGTAACACAAGCACAGGCTGCCCTCAGCTGGGGCTTCTCAATCCTTGGAGGTTTCCAAGGACCAACGGGACAAAGTCCCTGGTCTGATCTCAGAGTTGGCTCTGCCTTGAGCAGCACATTGGGCTGGAGATCTCCAGCCTCCCCTCCCACACGAATTACCCTGTGATCCCACAAACACACAATTTTTTGTGCTGCAAGTGGACAACTATTCTTCATTTCAGCGCTACACAGACTTCTCCATGAGTTTGACTGCAGGGGTGATAAATAACTGTATTTTCTAGACCCATTAAAATGTGGGACAGCAAGCAGTGCCTCCATCTGCTAATTACATTTTGGTTATTACTGCTCTTATAGGAGGCAACATGACATAGGGACCTGAGCATGGTTGTTAGGTGTTTCTCTTTGAAGTTAAAGAGCTACACAAGGGTGGGTGGGGTGTCTGTGCTCCTTCATTCCTTCTCACGTTATTATCAGCCACAGCAGCAACCAACAAACGCCCTGAAAGACATTCATGGTGTTATTTCTTCCTCTCAGTTGGCAGATGTTCATTATATTCAGGTAGCACCTAAATGTCACAGGAGCCCTATTGGGACAGATCCTGTGTACAGGTGGTGTTATTTTTTTTTAATTGATCATCTCTGCCTCAGAAGATCTCACCTCAAAAATGAGAGGCACCTTGGTCACAGGAGGGAACCTTCTCTTGGACTGTGCAATCTGTGGGTGTACTCACAAAGAGCAGAGAGTGAAACACCACAGGAATGTTTTCCTCGTGCATTACCCAGCATTGGAGAGGCATTTCTGAGCAGCAGAGCTCAGTGTGCTTTACAGTACAAGTGATTCTTGAGGGGAAAAAGAAAAAAAAAAAAAAGAGATCTAATTAAAAGCCTCTTAGCATACCCATATGACACCAACAATGTGACAAGGTCAATGGCCACAGCATCAGCAGAGTCACCTGGCCAGCGACGGGGTCACAGACCACCTTGTACCCTCACAGGAATATATTTACAGAGAAGCCAGATCCCACCAAAAGCTGAGAGCTCTCAAGTCCCACTAAACTATTTTAAAGTAAATAGTAGCTGAGGGAACTGAGCACCTCCAGGCAAGCCCTTCAGAAATCCCTGACCATTCCTCCTCCATGTGGTCACTTTGCTTACTCTCCATGTACTGTAGCAACCCACTGGAACCGTAGCTGCCAGCATCGTTTCTTCGCAATACTCTGCACAGCACTGTCATGTCATTACGTTCTCCACAGGAACACCCCATTTCCATTAAAACCTTCATTAAAAACACACATGGAGCATTCACTGCAGCTGACTTGGCTTTAGTGCTAGCTCAGACCTCGGCACGCCCAGCCTGAATGCTGGTAAGATGTGGGAGTTCCTCCACAAGTACATGGCAGGGCTTGATGATGGAGGCAAACTGGAGTTTGCCAAGAGGAGAAGCAGGATTTGTGCAGTGCATGGGCTGCCACCTCCTCCTGGCAGAGCAACAACCAGCCCAGGGGACACCAACAGACCAGACAGCATTCTCATTAATCACAAGCAAAAAAACCCCAAAGTACACATTATTGTCTCAAAAATAATGGTAATCCTTGGCTTCTTGTTTGCATGTTCATTAGCATGTTAATAGGATACCTATTATGGAAGAGCTGAAGCACACAGTCATGCACATAAGCACCCAGTCATTTATTACAACAGCTTCCCTTCTATTTGACTTATTCCTCCTCGTCCACAAAATGGTTCAAGCTGCGCCATCCGGGGCAAGCTGTAATTGATGAATAAATCTTGAGGAAAGCAATTTTGCTTTCTGTGCATTACACAGCCAATTATCTTTTCCGATATCGAGAGCTCTATTTATTTACTAGTGATGGAGCTGGGGAATTGCTGGAAGAAGGACCCATGGGAGGGCTGCACCTACTAGCAAGCTTTGCATAAAAACACACCAGCCTTCAGATAAACACACACACGTTCCAATAAATAGGGGGAGGAATGTCAAAAGCAAGTCCTCACAAACAACATATCCACAAACCATTATGCCCAAGTGGAAGGAAACTACTACTGGTGAAGGAAGCACCCAGGGGTGGCCCAAACCGAAGCAGGGACAGAACTCCTAAGCCCAAGAAGGGAGGATGGGGAATGATGTGGCAGCGGGTGGGACAGCAGTGGCACAGTGGGATATAGGGCTCAGCCAGCCTGGGTAAGCAGCACAGTCATTTAGGTACTTCTTGAGCTGATCACTCAATAGTTTCTGACTCAGCAGCATGGTTAACTATGAATATGTGAGTGCAAGACATTACTCAGGGCAGGTAACTATGGAGGAGAAACTACAGTGGAGACTGTAGCCTTTCCTGCAGCCATCATCCTCTGCATTTCATCTTCGTGGCAGAAAAAGCAGCGCCAGTTCTCTGTCTTTTGTTACACTATTTCAGGCAGCGCCTGGTGGGAGACAGTCATGGAGAGAACTGTGCTGGTGGTTTTGGGACAGAGCACCAGTCTGTCAGCAGATTAAATCTTTTGCAAATGCTATTCTCAACACATCATTCAGGATCTAAACTTCAGACCAACAGCTCAGCACAAACTTAATTTCATTACGAAACTGGAGCCTTTCATATTTTGGCTATAACACTCCTAAAACATTTGTGTTTTTCATTGCACCCTGCTCCATTTCTTTGGTTTTACTCTACCCCTGAATTTTCTGCACGCCTCAGATTTTTATGTGGGGGAGGAAGAGTTGCGCTGCAGATGCTTTGCTAACAAAGCTCCACAGCCCCACAGCAGCCAGGGAGGACACAAAAATGGGCATCTGGTGGCCTGCCTGACAGCAGGGGAGCAGCAGAGGTCTGGATGAGCAGGTTGGTGGGTGACTGGAATATTCCATTGAGCAAAAAGCGTCAGAGGAGACTTTGGCACGTAGGGTCAGGACTTTAACCGAGTGCATACGTTAAAAAGCTGAGTACCTCAGCTGTGAACTCTGCTGGAAGTCCGAACATTGCCAGTCTCCAGAATGAATGGTCAGATAAAACAAATCACTCTGTTGAGCTGTGATCGAAATCATCACCCAGAAAAAGATCACCACAATGCATCACTTAAGATGAGCCCATGTTTGCCCTAAATCTATTGGCAAGAAAATTTTAACTATATGTGCCTACAGATCTGCAATTTGTGGCAGAACAGGACAGGATCTATAGCTAATTCCAGTATCAGAGAGATACAGAAATCAGCACACAGAAGGGTAGTTTTTGTAATGGTGACATTTTTCCGGTAGCAGACAGACTTGGGTCACTTGTCTGTATTTAGCATCCATCAAATGATAAGGACTGTTGCTGGCTAGCAAAGGACACACAGTCTCACTCTGGGCACTCCAAACATTTCCACATCTTGTCATCATCCATGGTTTTTATCACCTCTGCAACCAGATTTGCAATTCACTACTGCAGTTTAAGCAGTCTGTAGCAAATCCCCTCTCACCACCAAAACCCCCACTTCCACTAATTAAACTACCAAGTTCTCAAGAGGGACCTGCCCTCACCAAGCACTCCTGGGGCACTGGCTGACCCCAAGCCTTCTGCTTCAGGGAAAACACACAGAGCACCAAACCCTGGCATGGTGGCTGAGGATGGAAGGTCAGGATTGTGCCTTGCAGGGCCACAAGGGGACAACACGGGAAAGGAATCAATGATGGCATAGGCCAGGCATGGCCAGGAGAGGACTGCTGCTGGCCAGGATGGGCTGTTGTGGTGAAGATCTCAGTGACAGGCATCTTGCTAGCCAGCTTTCCATACAGTTTGAGAAAAACGTTCTACAAAGACAAACCTGCAACAACCCACGGCACCAGGGAGCAAACGGTGAGGTCCATGGAGTGTGGGAGACTGCTCTTCGTGGTGGAGGCTGGTGATCAGTGCAGCTGCTGCTGGGCAGGCTGGAAGTGTGGCTGCTTGGAGCTCATAAGAAGAGGAAGGGTCATAAGGAAAAAGCCCAGAGACCCATGGAAGGTTGAAGAACATGCACACACAAAAAAAGAGCACATTGTGTCCAAAGAAAGTTCAACAACTTTCCCAGCTCGTTGGATTGTGGGAACTTTGCTTTTCCAGGGAATAACTATGCTATTTTCAGCATTTTTATTATTCAATTTGTCACAGGCTGTCTCAGGAGACTATCAACAATCAGTTTCAAGCAGCATCTGACCACAAACACTTCTCCACATGTGATTTAGAACATCTGGAACGAAGGAGTCAGCTTTCAAAGCGTGCCAGCACTGCGCTGCCTCCCCGCATTTCTTCTCCTTCCTTCCATCTTCACACCATTGTCAGCCTGGGCGTAGAAAGCGGGCTGGAGAAGCCAAGTTTGGAGCCCTGACAGTGCATCATTGCTTGTGCTTGCCATGAGCACGTGGGGAGAGCGGGCACCGCCTGCTTTGAAGAAGGGCACGGTCAGGGATTGCTGGTGGCACATTCCCGGCATCGCTGAGCTGCAGTGATTTAAACGTCACATTCCCTAGGGACAGGAGATGTGATCCTTGGCCTGGAGGCAGGCCAGCCTGAGGACTCATGCCAAAGCTTGCACACTGGATGTTGCATCCACAGAGCCGAAACAGAGGCGCGTGCTTTGCTCCGTGCCAGCCGTACGCACCAGCTCTCTGATTAGCGCAATAATTTCTTTGGAAACCCAGAGCAACCTTTCCACCAGAGCTGTCTGGCAGGTAAATTGTAAATTAGCAAAGCAGTTCTTCAGCAAGCCTGAGGAGGGAATGGGAACATATGAAAAAGGAATCCAGGCAAATAGCAGAGGAAATGACATTATGATCCCAGCTGGAAGCTCTGTAATGAACTGCTTGGTGTCTGCACAGAAAACCTACATGAGAATGGGGAGAGGTTCTGGCCCCTGCAAAGCCGATGAGAATTTTGTCATCATCTGGGAGGGGGGAAGGTTTCATACAGTCATTAATGTGTTCATCTCTAATTTCCCTGAGTGACCCACGCGGATGTGGTGCAGTGACACAGTCAGCTGCATTCACACCGCCTGCTGCCGTGCATGTCTGGCTTCCCCGCGGGGCTGCCAAGTGCTGGGCTCATTAGCACATGTGCTGTGCTGCTCCCAGCGCTCCCCAGCCCCGTCCTGTACCAACCCTGGTCTGGTTTGTAACAGCAAAGTCAGCACCAGGGCACACAGATTCTTTGAACCGCGCTTTGGGAAGAGACTGTGACATTGCAGCAGGATCTGTACCCACTGCTTCCTCTCCTTTATATGTTTTCAAAGAATGGCTGGAAAAATTCAGGGATGTTTGTCTGTCTTAAGTCAGAAAATCTGGGATTTTGACACGCAGTGTCTTCTAAGAGAGCTTATGAAGTCCCTGGCACCTGCCGTGGCTGCAGAAACCACAGCCACTATCCCAGTGCACGGCTGTGCATCACGCTCAAGCCAGAGTCAGATCGCCATGTCCTCTCCCCTGTCCTGTCCCACCCCATGGGGCTGCACAGGGACCTGTGTCCCCCAGGGAGCTCCTGTTACAGGGTGACTTCTCAGCCCCTGCAGCCCATGGTCCTGGCTCACTGAAGGGTCCAGGAAGGACCAGATCGTGGTGCTGCAGTGACAGGGAACCTGCTGTTGCTGAAATGTGAAACCGCAGCCTCAATCTTACTTTTCCAGCCATTTTTAGGAAAGAAATAGCTATAAATACAACTCTCATTTCTAGTTGCTAGGATCCATTTTGTTTCTTTTTTTTTTCTAAGACTGAGAATGGTTTTCAACTCCATTAGTAGCCAGTTCACTCAAAAAGAAACAAAAATGTGTAAAATTACCTTTTCTTCACGAGAAAAAAGACACATCCTTAAAGCCACAGTGACCTTTATGCCATATCATAAGTGCAGTGATCCAAAAAAAGAAGAATAAAGAAATTCGATCTGAATTACGGTTTCCACAAGAGCCCAGGCACAATCTTCAAGGAACAAAGTGACAAGATCCCTTAGATGGTGAAAAGCTGCATCCAGTGGATGTGCCAGGTGGAAGATGTCCACATTCCCTGCACATTGTCATTTCCTTGAAGCACGTATGTTCACACACTCCAGTGGAAGACACCAAAAGCAGTTTCCCAACAACTGCAGGGACAGCGTTTCCTCAGTGCTGCCCTGCCACCAAACGCATTTCCCACTGATTCAAGTTGCTGTTGGCTTTGAACTGAGCAATGACACTCTAAAAGCTGCCTGCCAGACCTCACCAGCTCCCTGTGAGGCACCAGTAGGATGGCTGCTGTTCGGATACGTGGGTTTCGGAGCCCAGGTCTTCAAGACTGAAGAGCCAAAGCAGCAAAACCCTGGTGGCTGCAGTTCAGCCTGGCAGCTCAGGCATCTTTTCCAGGTGCCTCTTACCCACACCCTGCTTTGGATTTGCTCTTCTTTCTGAGAGAATTTCATGTCCCTCCTTACATCAGATTCTAGAAAATTCCCTGCAAATATGACCAAGACCCTGGAGAGACAGGCAGAGGTCTTGAGCAAAAGGGAGCTGTAGGGCACACTGGGCAATGTGAGAGAAGGGAACACCTGGGAGTGAAAAACAGGAGGAAAAAGCCACACCTAGGGAAGCCTCCAAACAACACTGTGGATCAGGACCAGCACAGTAACCAAAAAGAGATCAAATCTGGTTTTGCTCCATCCTGGCTGGATGCAGCCCCCACCCATGGCATCCCCAGGGTCTGACAGCTGGAAAGGATGCTCTCCTCTCTTTGAAAGCATTTTCCTCACCCTCTTGGTACAGAAAAACCTAAAGATGGTCACATTGGACAGGGCTCTGAGCAATCTCATCTAGTTCAAGTCCTGCTCATCAAAGTGGGGACTGGACTAGAGAACTTTAATGGTCCTTCCAACTCCAACTGTTCCATGATTCTGTGGGGCTGAAACTTGAAGCATGGAGTGGCTCACAGTCCCTGTTCTCCTTTTCCCGTTTGTTCTCTTGTTGGTTTGTTTGTTTCACCCTGAGAAATCCTGCCTCCTCAGCAGTAGGAAGAAAACCACCCAGGTAGGATCAAACCCCACATCCCTGGAGCCAATCACGTGCAGGACAGCAGTTCATATCAACACAACAGTTTCTAAATAATGTTCAAATAAAAGGTCCAGGAGAACATCTCTGTGCCAGTAATGGGCTGGCTATGAGCTGGAAACATTTATACACTTATATTGCTATAGGTTTTCTGTTTGTTTAGAACAACTGCCTGCTTTCTTTATCAGAAATAGTTGATCTTTTTTTTTTAATCATCCCCAGGACAGTTCATGAAAACTCAGGAACCTGCCATCACAAGGCCACAATTCCCCATACGATATTGAGAAGTTTGTGATGCAATCAATATTTAGGATCTTCTGCAAACTCAGCTACAACTTTTGGACTTTAAGATTTAATTTTTAATAACCATCAGTAGCTTATGGGGAATTTAATCAGACAGAATTGCTTTGAACACCTCCAATTTGAGTCTTCATGTTTAAACTTATGCCAAGATCCCTCCCCACAGCATACTAGCAAGTAAAGAGCTACCTGAGTGTATTCACAGCTATTTAATGCTCCTTTGCATCAGTTAAAAATGAGTTCCCTCCTTTTGGCATCACAGTTTGAAACTGCCTGTTTGATATTCTGATGGATTCAATTTTTCAGGCTACGAGAAGCACGCACAGCAACCTTGAAGGCTTCGTGCAGTGAATCAAACCAGCAGAGACTCCTCACAACATCACTTCGAGGAGATCTCCCTTCTAACAGGAAGAGACAGAGCATGTAGAAACAGCAGCTTTTCATGTTTCAGGCTTCAGGTTTGCTTTTTGCCAAGAGTTTTGGGAAACACTGGAGATACCATACAGCTAACAAGGTAACTCAAAAGGGAACAAAGCATCTTTCATTAAAAACAGCCCTTGCTTAGAAGGGAAATAAAACATTTCCTGTATGTTCAGCTGCAACCAAGGTTCCAAGATGCAGCGGTAGATAATGGAATAACCTAAAAGAATACATTGTTGCTGTATCCTGGAGATATTCGCCTCCCCTTATCACTGCAGGGAACATCAGAGACAGGAGGGAATGGATGCAGTAGAAAATCAGAATGTGATGTGAGCCAGAGCAGGAAACATCATCTGGCCTCTCTAAGACCACCCAGTGTCAAGATACTGGTGGGGAAAGAATTCATAACGTCCAGAAGGGACATTGCCTGGCCAGTAAAAATCCCCAGTCACTGTGGCAAAACCCCACTATGTCCCACTTTCAGAGAACAGCCTAAAGGCATTTGATGTTTCAGAGGGTAAATGTGACAGTGGGCAGTAAAGTCCCAGGCTCCTACAGAAGGATTCCCTGCAGATCCCCAGCACTTTGCCATGTCACCAGGGAAGATGATTCCCCAGTCAGAAGAATATTTAGTTGTTTGGGTTTGGTTTTTTTAATAATTGGAGACCATAAACAGTAAAATGCGACACAGCAAAGAGATCCTTACCTTGGGCTAAGTGCAGGATGCAGCCTTGGATACCAGCTGAATTATTAAGAAAAGATATTCAGATTCTTTGAGTTTTCTTTTCATTCATGTATAAAGTCTTTTGTGCTTCACACTTCATAATTTTGCCTACTCACTTCACAGCCAGATGTCAATGGTTTAAAGGCTTAGAACGAAGGAGAGAGCCAATCTGTTTCTTAACAGTTTTAGGACTCAATTTCATCAATTGCTTATAATCAAAGTTAACTGCATGGTCTCAGACTGTCCTACCTCTCATTTTGAGTTACAGTCTGAATATTCAATTCATCCATGGGTGGAAGGGAATAGGAGCAGAACTGATTCTAGATGACAATGAGATTGATATCAGAATCCCAATTCTTTGAATAGCACTAGTTTACTGTAGACAAACACAGCCAGACATAAAATAGTGATGCATTTACTTAAAACCAATCAAGTCATAGGAGTACTTTTTTCCTCTTTGCATTCCAGCTAATTTTTCGAGACTGCCCAATGCAAATCTGCCCCAACCTACATAAATATGCCTTTCCACAACAATTACTGACAGCAACTGTAAATTCACCACAGTCCTCTCTCCACTTTGCTTCAGAAGCGCAGGGGAAGGGAGAGATCCGGCGCTGCTGAGGGAGCGCTGTGGGCAGAGCCACCCTGTGAGACAGAACGTGGCAGTTCTGGGCAGTGTCTGCACAGCCTGTGCTTAAGGCAGCCACTGCTCACACCTACAATATTTCAGCAGAAGCAAGTCCTGCTCTGCCAATTAATTTTTTTTCCATGCACTAAACCTCCCTTTACCTTCATGTCTAGGAGGAAACACTCCAGTGAGTCAGAACATGGAAAGTCTCACTGTAAGTGGGACTGACACGTGAATGGTGTTCTCTTTGAGGAGGATGCCACTGCCTCAATTAAGTCTCCTGAAACTACTGAGCAGATCACACAACTGCAGACAGACGAATCACCAAATCCTGGGCTGGAATGGCTGCACGATCACACTACATGACAACAACCTTTAGCCACATTTCAGCTGTAAGGTCGTGGGACAATGACATACCAAGCTCGTACTTTAAACCACATGACTAAAAGCAGTATCCAGATAATTTTGATCACTTTGAGAGGTTTTACAAACATTGGTGAACAATTGTCCCTCCCACTCATAGTCATGTGTTTGCATAAGCTAAAAAATACTACAATAAGGAGGGAAGTGAGACAGGAAGACAGTCAGAACTCATTTGTTGGTTGTACTAGAGATTCCTTCAAACTCACACTGCTCTATATTGGTGTAAGTTGTCAGCATCCCCAGAGTCCCCTCCAGTTCTGTCTCTGAAATGTGTTTGCTGGGAAGTTCTCATGTCCAAAGCAGCACATATGTGTGCATCTCCTATCACCATCACACCACTGAGCACTCCTTTAACAATAACCATGACCATTTCCTACAGAATATGGAAAATATGTTGTTCTTCAAGATTAAGGATCTAAAAGCTTACGAATTAACAGTGACATTTACACAGACTGGGGAATGTTTTCTCATTTCATATCAAAATTTTGAGTTGTCATCATTTTCCCCTCCAGAAATGTACAGAAAAAGGCTTTCATTTTGCCAAAGAAAAGAAACGCAGATTAAAACTGAATATGCTTTTCCTGATTTTACACTTTAGTTTCTTTTCTTCCATAATTTGTACTATGAACAAAAATATAAAAAAATCAGGATAGAATTGTTAAGTATAAAAGGAGAGAAACAGATCACAAGACAACCTGTGGAGTATGATAGGTTTGGGGCACAAAGCCATTTTAAAAAATCAGGTTTAACTGACTATAGTACTGTTCTCAGGCAATTGGTCTAAAGCCTAATGTTAGGAAAGTTGAGTTTGTAGAATTTTCAGCAAAAACTATGATGAGGAAAGGACTGAAAAATGTTACTGTGGATCACTGAGGATGCCTCTTAAGGAATCACATACAAAATAAAAATTTCTTCTTTCTTCAAGTCACACACCAGCATTGTGTATATTTAACCTAAAAACCAGTCACCTGCTCTTTTTACAGTAAGAAAGATACAGATATAGAGAAAGTATAGGTCTAGGAACAGAATTTTATTTGATTCTAGAAAGCATCATGCAACAAAATTTTTTCTTAATGATCCTTGCCCAGCTTTGAGATGAAAGAATGGCATTTACAAAGTAAAAGGATGCAAAAGTAAGGTTAGCACCATAGGAGGAATACTCTTCTCTTTACAACTCCATTTGATAGACAGTTATAAAAGAAAACAGAGGAAAAGAAAACAAAAGAAGCTAAGTGATCTTGCATTTTTGTTTTCAACATCCTAGATACTTAAATCTAAACATCAAGATACCATGATTCTCCTAGTATATCTAATAATTCATGTTCTGCAAAACTTGCTCTGTACACTGAGAAGTATTTAAGAGTCAAAAGGTAATTGACACAAAGTACCAGGTAATATGCAAGGTAAACATTGCAGAAGTCCAGAAAAAGAAAGGAAACAAGAAACCAAGGTGAGGAGTTTGTCCCTCTTCCAGTCTTTTGCAGGTATGGCTATTATGACTTGCTGCAAAGATCAAAAAATAGCAGGGATGTGTACTGGATCTGGCTGGGATGGGATAGATATCCTAATACTATCCTGTAGTACCCTAGTTTCATGGGCCAAATATTGAGATGTTCTTAATCAAAACTCTCCCATTTCTTAACTACAAACTACAGAATTACATCAGATTTCAAATGTTTGTTTTCCTCACTTTCGTATTAATTTTCAAAATCTGCTCTGTGTGGTTCTTACTGTAAAGGTTTCCAAGACAGTGAACAGTTTTACAAACTCTCCAATCTTTCCCAAGCAGAAATTCTAATACAGGATTTAGGAGTTTTAAATGCCACATTGTCATTATTATGTGCTGTCTTCTTAAGGCAATGCAATAATTCCTTCCAAGTATCATAATTTTACATCACAAATCAATTCTAAAACTTCCTTTGCAAGCATCTAGAATTACAATACATGTAAAATTATTTAAATTTTATTAAACTATTAACCTGACTCATTTAGTCGAAGAAGGGTTTGAACTACAACTATGAGGCAGCTTTTTGTCAGTTTGGGAAATAGATCTTTTGATTGCTCCCACCTTTCAAGGTCACATATATGGACTTTTAACAGCAGCACTGAAGCAGCCTGTTCAAACAATTGTTTGGTATCTAAATCATAGAAAAACCATTTAATCCCAAAGCAGAGTGTGGTGTAACCCAAACCAGTTGTATTTTTCAGACTAATAACCATTGGCACTTGAACACCTATTGCAGTGAACACTCTTTGAACTACCCAGAGGAAGCCTTCACAGCCGTGAGCGCTACATCACATCACCACCGGGAGAGGAAGGAGACTCTGAACTTTTCTTTATCTTTCTTTTATTTATGCTTGGACTTCCAGCACTGCACATCAGATAGCCAGGGTCTTAATCTGTCCTTTATCGGACTGCAAAACTACAACGCGCTTTCTCCGCTGTCCTCGCATCAACAAATCACACAGTCACATCCCACAAACCCTTCACGTGAGCAGTCCCTTCCCTCTGGAAAAGCATCTCTCCTCTCAAGGATTTCAGCTAATGCTTCTGGCTTATAAAAGATTAAGTGCAATCAGTTACACTGAAGATTTATAATGCGGCTCTTGATTGTATTTTCTGTGCACGCATTTACATCAGGCACACGAGTTATATAAAATAGTTTGGAGTACAAAAATATGGTTATAACATAGGAGTACCAAACAGCACAGAATTAGAACAGTTTTATTACCATAATACCAATTTATATACAGACCCTCAAATTAAGGATTTTTTCTTTTTTTAATTCTAAGTATTCTTCCCAAATTGACAACTGTAGTGTACACCCTAAAAACTGCAAATTAACAACACAGATCTATTTTAACCCCTACATTGTCTATGCAGTCTGCACCAATCCTCTCTCTTCCACACAAAAGTGTATTATAAATAATTCTCACAAAATGTCACGTATGTTTTATTGCACATTGTACATGCCAATATTTAAAAGAAAGGCTCAAACCTTTCACTTGATAACTAACTGCTTAAATAACTAGCATTTACTTGTGTTATGAATACTATTGCATTTTCCAGGCTCTAATCTTAACTGATAATTTAAAAGAAAAAAAGCAGAACAGAAAATATGCCTTGAACTTTATAGCTTTTGTGAAAAAAAGAAAAAGCTTCTTTAATTCTGCTGATTTCTACTTTATAAAGTCATTAAAAACATCTGACCTAATTAAAAATGCTGTTTCGAAATTTCTGCATGTTTTACTATAAAATGATGCGTGTGGCTGCTTGTGTAATCACCTATTCCTTCTATTTTGCAGAATTAGATGTTTCTGTGCTGTACTGATGGGAAGGCTGAGTTACCAGAGGTCCTAGTGTGAGCTACAGGAGTTGTTGTATCAGCCTCTGCTCTGCTGGTCTGCACAGGGGTGGGGTGTGAGGAGCCTGTCAGACCCCTGGACCGGTCGGGATAAAACGACACTGGGCACAAATGGCCACTCAGCATCAAGGCCATGAGTAATTCCTGTTAAGCGGATCTCTAGACTAAGGAATACGAGTAATTTGTCATTAATATGTGGGTTTATGATATGCTGCACTAAAATATGGCTGCTAAACAAAGAGAATGATTCGTTGTATGACAGATATGTGCCAGCTGGTAAAAATGCCTCACTGGATAAAAATCTGCGTTTCGAGGGTTAAAACTCTGGCATGAACAAAAAGATTTCAAAGTCGATCGAGCAAATGTTTTGCCAAGGGTTTCTAAAGCTATTAGCCATCAACAGCTCCAGAAAGGGATAGAAATAGCAAAACCAAACAACTAAAATTGCACTATTACAAAGAAACAAGTCCATGAAAGGGAGAGTCACCAGCTGCAGTTAAGGGACAGCCACTTCAAGAAGCCGATTGTTTTTTCGCTTGCAAGTTGGGATGTTGCCGTTTTTCTGGCTGCCTTGTATGAACTTCACACACACTTTGTCTTGTTTGAACTGGACCAGGAACCTAAGAAAGGAAATAGTAAAAAATTTAGTTAAGGGTGGAAATGAAAAAAAAGACACGAGGACCAGAAGTTTTTTCCTGTTGATTCTAAGCATCACTCCAAAAGATGTAATTTTCAACTCTGTATCAGTAATAAAGAGTTGGGGAATAAATAAAAAAAGCCACAAGTTATGGTATGGCTAGAATCTCCTTCAGGTAGTGTCTCTTAATTATTGCATTTTGCCTATAACTGTGGATTTTACAACAAGTTAGTTTGCTATTCCTTTAGAAAAAAAACCAGTTTGAAACAGAATTTCTAATGTACCAGAAATTCAGCAAAGACTATTCCCAACTACTTTACTGTTGGCCAAAGGGACTTCTCTGTTTTCATGGAAGGAAGCTCAATACTTCTATAGCAACATCAGGAGTGCTCTTCTTCTGGTTTATGCTTAATTTAGTACATCTGGTATTTTAGCAGCTCTCATATGTCTAATCCTTAGTTAGCCTTTATAGCCCCCTGCTCAGCAACTGGGAAAATTCACTTCCTGCCCAGCAATCTCCAAATTTAGACACTTCTACAGTTCAGGGTAAATTAATCTGGATTTGACTCTTCACTTTTTACTGGAAGGGAAATTTCACTGAATGTGGAGAATTGCTTTAAAAAAAAAAACAAAACAACAAAACACAAAAAACCAACAGGCTCCTTTTGGAGCCTCAAACCTCTTGCTGATCTGGATGGCGAGATTAAAAGCAATAAGCAAGGCAGTGCTGCCTCTTGGCTCACATGCAGTGGCTGCTGACCTAAAAAGTCCTTTGTAACACAGCCGATTTTCCCTTTTAGCATCCTTAAAAAGTCCTCCGGCAGAGGCCAAAAACTTCAAAGAATTTGCTCTGCAGCCGGAAACCACAAATCAAGCTGACGGCAGAGCTCAGGGGAGGAAGTGGCCTCTGCTGCGCCGAGCTGCCCTTCGGTCCTGCTTTCCTGCTGCACAGCCCAGACACTCAGGGCTTGCCCAGTGCTCCCAGCCATGCAGGCAACCCAAAAACGTGAGCAGCTCTTACAGCCATTGTCTCATCACCAACGCTGCATTTTCCTACACCCACCGTGCCAATATTATACATGTGAACGGTGTGTCTCTTCCTAAACATACCCCTGCATCAACAGCATTCTCATATCAGCTCTCTTCCCAAAAAGCAGAGTAGTCAAGGCCACATTTTCTCCTCAATCCCTAGCTGTGCTTGTGTCTAAACTCTAGCAGGGAAAAGAGACTCCTGCGTCACCACCAACAGAGATGGGACTGCGCACAGCTTAACATTCCTTAGTCTGGATAAACTCAATAGCAACACACACATGAATGTTTTTAATCTGCAAGAGAAGAAACAAAACCACATCCCAAAAAGCAAGATTCCCCAAAAGCAGGCTGTTTTCCAGACCTAAGGCAAGCAGGCAGTCCAAACGAGTGCAATGCATGCTTAAACTTTGGTTTAGTCGTTTATTCCTTTGTAGCTCCTCTAAAACTAGAAACTTACTGGGGATAGCCACACTCTTTTAGAGACTGAAAAACACACACCCTTGAGCAAATTAAATTATATCTGGTAACAGAACAAAGGAAAATGGCAGACTTTATTTTCAAGGAAAGAGCAAAATTAGCCTTTTAATAAATTCTCAAATCTGAACAGATACAAACTGTACTCACTACCATGACTCTAGGACACACACAGTGTGGTGCAGCCAGATGAAAAGGTTCAGTTTTTGCCTACAGGAAATTTACTTCACTATTGTTGTTAAAGGGTTCCAAATTTTCTTCTTTATTCAAAATGAATAAACCCACCAAATCAACAGTACTGAAAAGAGGGGCCACTTCACAGAACAAAAGCGGGGAATGACAATTGTGGACTAAGCGAAGGACTCTTACTCAGCAAACTTTAGGAATTCACACACACACAAACACCTTTATTCCATAGCTAAAAATACCACAAGGGCAGTTCTTATTTAAGGCCAAAATATGAAACTACACCAAGCAGAAAGAAATACTATTTTTGGGATGCAAACCTTTTATCACACAAAGCTTTTAAACAACCAAAAACCCCCAAACAATAGGTTGTTTCACCTTCACAAGAGAGAAGGTAGAACTTCATAAACCTACACTGAACTGGGGAGGAGCTTTGTATTCTGTTTTTTTCAGTACAACTTGGCACCTAGTGTCCACTCTAATCTATAAATATCTCCTAGAAATCTGTGAACTTTTCAGTCACATGCGAAACGATTCCCTCCAATGTAGTAACTCTTGATTATTTCCACAGCAGCAATTCTGCTTCACAGCCCTATTTGAAACTACTTTAACAAAAGCACATTTTCTGTAATGACTTTCAGGGATGTAAAAGCCAAAATGAATACTATAAATGAGCGCACATTGAAAATTGGATCCTTCTTTGCAAGTACTCTGTCAAGAGAAAAGAAGTATTAGCTACACAACAGTGTTTTGTTATTCTGACACTGGATACTTGACTTTTTAGCATGCTGCATTGAGGCAAACGTACTCTTAAGCAAACAAGAAACATACTCATCAGATATCTCAATGTTGAGCTTCTGTTTGGTTTGGCTGAGAGTAGTGCGGTAAAGTTTAGTGGCCATTTCAATAAGGTGATCGCTGCTGAGCAGGAAATCTCCTTTACTGGCGGCTTCTGAACCCTGAAACAGGAAGGAAAGTGGTTAGGACTACCAAAACCTTGAGTATGATTAAATGGCAGCCAAGCAGGAGGATTTACAAGGAGTCTTCCCAGTTTAAGGAAAAAACAATCTTTTGTCTTGCAAATTAAATAGGGAATGTAGTGCAGCATATAGGATCAAAATGCCATTTGCTCCCAAATAATCTACAAACCAGTTGAAAGGTAAAAAAAATCCCTTCTGGCCCTAAAGGAGGGTCATCTTCATTTGTCCTACAAAACTGTAGTGTTTCTGTATCCCTCATCTGGATACACCACAGCAAGCTTCCAATGCTTGCAGGAAGGAACAAAAGCGAATTACCAACACCAGGCTTAGGATGATGGCAGTCAATATGAAAAGACACTGTGTATAAGAGTCTTCAAATCCATTTAGGCAAGAATACAGATGCCAGCTTAATGATTTTAGCAGAGCAATGGTTACAGTGCAGTGAGGCAAATATAGCACTGAGCTAAGTTCTTTAGAACTGAGTAACAAATTAACTGTGCCTCAACATGGACGTTTTGGCATCTCATAAAGAAGAGAGAAATATTCTACCAGTATATGTAAGGCAAACACTGGCACAAGGTACCTGAACCATATTACAAATGGAAAATTCTGATCCTGAAGAGGCTGAAGTGAAATATGAAGTCTGATTTTCACAGTTAAATGATCGTTCATAATGTAGTAACTGTTCTCATTTGGCTGCAGTAGCTTTAAATCAAAGTTTTTTCAGCTACGGCAAAGTTCAATAAATTTCTAAGCCTACAAGCTAACCCCAATGATTTCATGCTACAAGATAATTAACAAACAGGTTTTACATCACTGCATGTAAAACAGTCATATTATTGTGTGATGGAATGGTAACCAACCTCCTTGAGGTGCACTGCAAAGAATCCATCATTCTGGGAGCTCATGGACACTTTGGTAACATCTCCCAGTGGAACCTCTGACTTGATAGTCCCAGATTTTTGATCCGCAAGAAGAACGTTATTTTTGGTCAATAAGAAAATCCTGGATGCAGCCTGTGAAAGTGCAAAAATGCAGATCATTGCCTACATGAGGAGAGAACTGGTTTTCATCGAGCACCTACTGAGACTCCAAGGAGTTCAGACAGTTAAAAAGCTTGGCCCACATTAGCAAACGTGATCATCTGATGTTCAGTAAAAGCTGCAGATCAGTTAAAATCAGGTCAAATTTATTTATGTGTCTAATTATAGATTGAGAAGCTTAGCTCATTTTGGCACATATGCTTAGGTATAAACAGTTCCTTTAATTACCAGCTTACAGCTGTAAAATTCAGAAAGTGAAACTCTGAAACTATGCAAATCAGGATAACCTAATTTCTCATGCTCTTTAAATCTCCAGGAAAATCATCACACATTAAGTCTCTATATTGACCATTATTCACCAAAACTATGATGCAAAGCAACACAAATCACATAAGTATTTTTCAGAGTTATAGTCTCCTCCCTTTTTCTATTGGAAATACCCTTTAGGAGGATAAGCATTCATATTTTCAAAAGACAAATATTTTTAAAGCATGAAATGTGTGTTCTTAAATTTGTCTTAGAAAATAGTAAGAAAGAAAAATGAGAACTTAATCCACATACAGCTTTTTCTCCTGTAAACTTTTAAATAATAAAATCTTTATTAGCATTAAGAAGTAGCTGCCTTACGCACATAGAACCACAGCTCTTTTTTTTTTTTTTTTAATCTTGAGAGCTGTAGCCTGTGCAAGTACAGGAAAGATACTGTCATTTAATTAGTCTCTTCTAAACCAGAAAATTAACTTGGCATCAACAACAGGCAACCTAATTTCACTCCTACAAATGCATAAATGACATCTACATCTGAGAAGTTGGGATCTACTACTTCTAATATTTAGACAGATATGGTGAATGCAATTAAGTTTACTAAGGTAGAATAATACTTCCTGTTTTAATAAGTGTAATTTAAATGCAAAATGTGTTCTACGTTGGCTGAATAAAAAAGTACCCACCATATTTAACAACTTTATTCAAATGATATAAGAAACTTGCCTCTTCATTCCAAAGAGCTTTGGAAGACAGGCAAAGCTAGCAGAGTATGCCACTCATAATTTTAAAAGATAATAAAATGTGAAAATCAAAAGCTTGACTGACAGCATGGACTTCGAAAAGTTAAGTTTTCTAAATACTTGAATAAGAACAATATTCTCTAAATGTTTATTTTCTTGAATTGGCAAATAGAAAATCTTAGCTGAGTACAGAGACTACATTTAGTTGTGTCACAATACAGTCTGTTACCAGTTGATGAGGTACCTTTTTTTTTTGAGGTCAGTGGAAACTACAAAACAAGATTTTAGTAACCTTTATGTAAGTTTAAAAGAGGTGTTTAAAATCACCAAATTACATAAAACCAACATTTCCAGTCCTGCCCTTAAAAATACACATTATTTTAAAAATCCTCAGGCCATTATGAGTCTTCCTTTCAATGTATTTATAACAAAAATTATCTACCCTTCTGGATAAATCATATCCATCTGATTACCTTCCCATTGGCTCTATTGATCTTATTCACAACTTCTGCTATAATGATCTTTTCATCCACGGCATCTTTGAGTTTTTTGTACTTGGGGTTCTCGCTGATCTCCAGGTAAGCCCCTTGGAATGGCTGCCCAACACTGCCCAAAACAAAGGAAACACGAGTTAAATATGAACCTCAGGGAAGAAGCAAACCTGACACCGGCACAGGCTTCATGAGGAGATGCACCAAATACAATTTTCAATGATTCTATACAGCTCCTCAAGCTTTGACACACCCTCTTCCAGGGAAAGTCACTTGCTGCTTCATTTTCAGTGAGGGAATAGTCTTAACAAGCCAGAAACCTCTACTCTCAGTGTCCACCTTTTCACTCAGCACGCTGGTGTTGGCATCAATCTGTGCCAGCAGAAAATAACATGGGAATTGCTGCAAAGTTGTGTGGATGTATCCCCCAGCACATCATCCCAGGGGAAGGGACAAAGGAGGAGGGGTAAGAAATGGCATGTGTACTAGACACACAATCTTTCACACATTAACAGCCCAGTGATGGTGAATGAAGAGAAGGTTATCACCAAAGACAAAATAGGGTTTTTTCCTTGCTCTGGAAGAATTTTCCAATTAAGTGGGCCAAATTGCTTTGGATACCAGACACGTGGACAACCTTGCATATGCAGTCAGTTGTGATTTAAAATCACCCAGTAAGAGTCTCTGTGAAAACAGAAAATAAAACCTCAGTAGTACTGACAGAGTATTGATACTGACAGGCAGGACTTCAGTGACAGACATGAACTTGCCTTCAATATCTGCTGTTGTTTGTGAAACATGGAGCAGCTCTTTGTCAAGGTCTGCTCCACTTCCAAATCCTCCCACCTTTATACACCTCAGGGTGTTAAAGTAAGGGCTTCACTACGGGTCAAGAATGGGTGAATACAGTCTCTGCCTGCTTTGTCTGGGAGTCACTTCAACTAATCATTTTGATTTAACTACAGTCAAAGTATTCATGGAAAGCTTTGCCAAGACTGGAGCCCAAGAGAAACCAGTACAGTATGTGGAACAGCACTGCCTTTGCAATTGCATCTCTGGCACACAAAGAGATGGGAAAGAAGAGGAAGAGTACTGGAATTTTAGTACCCACAAGTCCCTCTCTCTTCTTAAATAATTATACTATACACAGAAAATTAGCCACATCCTATGAACCATTATCATACTAATTAAATCAGAAACTTTATACAGTAATTTTCTCTACCCTTAGGCCGATTGAAAAAAAACCCAACAAAACAACAGTAGGAGCTAATCAGCTCTGAATACCAGACAAAAAGAGATGGAAATGTTTCTAAATGAATGCAAGGTGGGGAAAGCATTCCAACTTTCCACCATGTTGGAGCTTTGGGGTTTTTTGGTTTTTATTAATTAGCATTATGAAACCATATTCATCAAAACAGTAGATTCCCTGTGGACTTCATCCCTCAACAAACAATGACAAGTTACAATTAAAACTGAAAAAAACCAACAGTTCCTCTATCATATATACTACTTAAGAATATCTTCGATAAAAATGACTCATACATATATATATATATATATACACGCACATATATATATGAGTTTCATATATAAATATAAATATCTTTTTATTAGTTCATTGTTCAGCTTTGGTGTAAAAAGTACCAAACCAGGGATATAAATAGAATTCCTTCCTTCCCAATGAGCTCTCTGCTGATCAGATGCATACTGACTAAAACCTAAAAAAACCTGCTTGCTCCTAGGAAAGTCCAAAGGCACCATCTTTCTCTTTTCCCAGCAGCATAAAAAGACATCTCAAAGCAAATAAGAAACAAACCACCAGCTAGAATATATAGCCATTAAATAAGTGATCTACTGAAGGGAAAAAAAGAGAAACATATACTGAGCCCATTACAGGAAAACAGGAAATGTCTCAATAAAAAAATGACACAAAACCAAGGAAACGCACAAACAACAAGTAGAGCTTGTCCATGCATGGAACAGTTCTCATAAACTCTTGCAGATTCCCATTCCTCCCTCTGCCAAACCTTGCTTCTCATTTTAATTGCTCCTGCTCAGCTCAAATTTCAGCTTCTACGAGAAAACTCTCTCGAGATGGGCAAGATGTTTGTTTTCAAGAAAAAACACAATTTATAAGCTCATACTCACTTAAAAAGTGTAAGCCAACTTATTTTAAGGACATAGTATCTCTCTTTTGTCAGTTTTATTGCATACCAAAAAGAAGTGTATTCCTTAAATAAAATCAGATACTACTGCACTTTCTTGAGCAATGCTAGCTCTGCAGATAGCAATGACAAGAACCTGTCAGTTTTAAAGAACTCAGTAATCTGAGAAACCAAAAAACTTATTTGCAGAGATTTCACATGATTAAAAAAAAAAGAAAAAAAACCTATAAAATGAAAATAGAACTTTTTTTAAAGTATCCTTGCAAAAAGATATGCACCAGTGTATCTAACTCTTAAATTACCCAGTCTTCACCTCAGAGCATTATGGTGAACGTGCTGAGTTTGAACACAGGAGAGCTCCCCAGCACAGCTCATCTGGAAGTGAGTGACACTGTCACTTACAGCCTCCCTTCTCACTCTGCCTTTATTATTGCAGGAAACAGCCTGATGCAAGCAAGGGGAAAGGGAGAGAGTTGTTCCCTTCTGCAAGTTCCCCAAACTTTTACAATGGGAGCAAGTCATGGGGGGTTAGAACAACAAACCACCATGGGTTCTGGACAGAAGTTCTTGGTACCACAGGACTGGTGGCTGCAACAACAGCTACGTTTGCTTCTGACTGAGGTCAGTTTTCAGGATGGTAAAGTCAAGTGATGGAGGGATGTTGTCAAACAAGGAAAATGCACTTTCCTGCTTAAGATAAAATGCAAAATCTTCCTTAGTTTCCCAAGTCTGTGTAAGGACATCGAATTTCTTGTGCGCTAAAAGCAGCAGAATCAGTCATTACCTGGCTGGATATAAAGCCTTCTTGTCCTTGAAAAGTTCACTTGCTTCCAGTTTTTCTTCATATATAAGCTTCTGCTGATCTGTGAACTGATCTCTGTACTTCTTACACTACAAAACAGGATATATTAAACAAACCATAAAATTATCTTTCCCAATCTCACAGCAGTACAGACTAACGTTTGCTCATTGCTCAAGATGCACATTCTTTGTATGCTTCTGAAGTGACTCAGCTCCATCCTACATGCCACTGGTAACACACAGGAGAGGTGGTTTTCTCCTCACCCATTCTAGATACTTTTGAATTGCACCAAAAACAATATATAAAACATCTAATGTAAGCATGTTGCACTCGAACATGAGCTTAATCTATGAGACACCAGTCACTGGAAGACTGTGCTTAAAAGATTCACAGAAACATAAATACAGTTCCACGATTTTGGAAGTTTATATAGGCAGAGAGAAAGAAAAAAACCACAGCTGAGAGGGTGAGTTTTGCAGGCTCAGAAAGAAAAACTGTTCCTTGACAATTCACAGAAAACACAGCCCACAAGATCAGTAAAACGTCCCATCAGCACTTGTACAGATTCTCGCCGTTCTCTCTGTCCAAAGATCCAAAATAAATTTCAGCTAACCACAGCTCGTAAGTAAAAAATTCCACCCAGCACTTCCAACACTGGTCTAAGTCCTGGCCATGGACACAAGTATTACAAGCTATTAATTAACAGGCTGATGGCAGGAAGCAAACCTCTCTCCCTAGCCCCAGAAAGGAGTAGCCAGGATAGTTATATCCCTTGCAGGCCAAAGGCAATGACCAAAAAACATACTCCTTCCAAAGAAATAAAATTATCCTGGCTGGAATCAAAGGAAATACATCCTAAAAATAGACCCTTTGTGAACAAAACTGTTGAAAATCATGGGAAGAAGTTCTGCACAGACTGGACCAGAATGTGTCCTACCCTCCACAAATGGAAAATCCTCTTTAGCTCCTTGTGAGTTGAATCCAAGAAAAGGTAAGGCCTCGCTGGCCAGGTTTTATCTATTGGTGATAAAGAAGGCATCTTATTCTTCATTTCCAAGAAGTATTTTTGCATCTGTGATAAAATTGAAGCAAGATGTTTTATTATTGTTCAAATATCAGGGTTATTGAAGTACGCAAGGAAAAGCAGATGCTCTGTGATTAAAAAGCACAGTTACCGAACTGCAACTCTCAGCTCTCATAAACCAGAATATGGATTTTAAAAGCCAGGTACATTGAGAAATGCAGATTTAGATATCACAGAAGTGTGGCAAATACTTCATACCATTCCTGCACCTCCAAACGCTATCACTATCCTTTCTTTACAGTATCAGAATATTAATTTGTCACTTTTCCATGTGCTTAGCTTGGACATTTCCTTACAAAGACTATCAAGGCCATAACACAGCTGTTGCATTTGATAGAAAATAAAAACTTAAAACACAGAAAGTGTACATGTGCTTTGTACACATATATACATACAATTCTCTGAAGGGTAAATTCATAAATTTTTCTTCCAGCATTGGCTCTGAAGAATTTCCTGTATTCTCTACGGACCTGGAAAGTTAAACAAATCCTCAAAATGAATAAAAAGAATGAATTTGTTTGCACAGGTACTCTTTAAAAAAGCTCTATGGTAGAAAACATTAAAACAAGCATATGTACATGCAAAGGGTTCCCTGAAACAAGAACATCACCGGGTCACACTTAAAATATGTGAAACAGACCATGGACCAAGATGTCTGAAAGATACCTCGGCTGACCTGAGTGCAATTATTTGCAAGCTTAACAAGGTATCTGAAATACTTCCCTCCAAAAAGGCAAATTATTCAAATATTGTTGAATTCACATCATGAATCTGTTTTCAATAGGCTTTTGCATAAAGCTGGACTGGAAAAAGTGAGGCATCACTAGTGATGACACAATTTTCTTGTGTCTGAAGTGATACTGATTTGATGTTAATTACAGAGTTAACTGGTGAAATTTTCAGATTCCTCTCCATTAAAATTCTTAATACACAGAGTTTTCTACAATAAAAAGGGTTTGTTTTGGTTTTTTTTTCAGAGCAGATTTCTGCATGAAAAAACTCTTTTCACACAAGCAGTCTTCATTCCAAAAGAAAAATAAGATTTTGGTGCTTCATAAGAGCAGACAATCAACACAAAGGTTGCTTAATGTCAGCAAGCTTGATATTTGCTCCCAAAATTTACTTAAAAACCAATAAAATTTTTAAAAAATCAAAAAAGTGATCATCAAAACAATTTTTGCAGGTGATATTAATTTTTAATGTGTCCTTGGAAGTGCAAGTTTCAGAGTACTTGTTTTGCCTTTTATATTTCTATCAGTGCTAATCAGCATAAATCAAAATTCAGAAAAGGCAATCAGAGAAAGCCCAACTGGTTTGCAGTTTTATGTGACACCCAGGCTCACCTCAAGTCAGCTGAAACATCCCCCAACTTCTTTTGGAAACTCTGGCACAGCCTGCAACACACCTGTTATGGGTTTTGGGCAAAACCCAGGGAAAACATCGTGGCTTTGCATCATTCACCCCAGAGCAAAATTTAGTGGTTTTAGCTAACTCACTGTGTGTTGCTGGCTTCTGTGTAACCAGAATATAAAGGGAAACCCATAGAATAAAATCCCCATCAACTTACAGAAAAAAAATTTACCCTGGCACCCCCTTCTGCCTCATAGTGACTCATGCATTTTAAGATAAACCAGCATTCGGAAAGCAAGAATCTGTCACCATCTGGGGACTAAAAACACCCCACAGATAAACAAATTTTGCTTAATCACACATTAAGATGCATCAACAAAACTGGCAGCATTCAGCTGTCGTCATTCTATGCAAATTCAGTGCATAATTTTTTCCTCCTCACTTTATAAGAAAAAAATATTAGAGTTCTTATTCACTCATTTTCTGCAAGGCTTAGTGCTCTATAATTAGAATACATCCTTTATTAATTATTCAGGGACGGTAATTAACACACTCAAAGCCACTCCAACCACAATCATCCCAAATCTCACCATGTTCCCACAGACTCTCCTTAATGATCTGCTTTATATTATTCTTTGCGAGCTGCAAGGTGTGCAAATTAATTTGGAAGAGAGGGACTAATAGACACGCATACATCCTATTGGTGCTGCAGGGAAGCTGCAAAGCAAGCACTGAGAAATGCAAGCTGCTCCAGAAAAGCCTAAATCTGGAAAGTACCACAAATGCTATTAAAATCTACTTGGCATACAATTAGAAAAAAAAACAAAACCAAAAAACCAAGTAACGAAATCCTCACAACTTAATGGTTTAATCTTGATCATTTGTATCAACTTTAATTCTTCAGCCTCGCATGTCACTGTGCCTTCAAACTACCTGTGGTAACAGTGATATATTGGAATGACAGACTATGGTCTTATTCAGAAAAATCTGTGTATTCCAGGTGAGATGGAAATTGGAAATGTTGCTTACACTGTTTAACAAACTCACTGAAAAACACACCACAGACTGCAGAAATGTATTCCTGCTGTAATGTGCCTTAAAGGTTTTGGAGTCATCAGTTTGCATTTAAATGCCGCTGTTTGATACAAAACGGCCTCTGAGTTCTCAGGAGGGACATATTCTTGTTTTAAAATCATAAAAACAGACCTACTTTGGCAGTAGTACCTAAAGTGTGATTCTGATCTGCAGAATGACTTCTTAAAATGGCTCCTTTGTAATTTCCAGCTCTGGTTTCCATGTATGTATTGTAAGGGATTTTTTAAAATACAAATGAATATGTATTATGTATAAATATATGTTTTCTAACTATTTTTCCCATTTAATCACTGTCAGGATAAGTACAAGAATATGAGAGAATGAACTTTACTCTGCATTATTGAGTGAATTGTTCCTTTCATACCTCTGTAGTCTACAATATTCCTATTAGCAGAAGTCACCCCCAGCCAAACCAAACAGATTCAGATTTCCGCAGTTCTTCAGGACTGCATCTGTAAAACTGTGTTATGTAAATCATTTGGGCACAGACCTGAAACATCTGAAGATGCCATTTTCATAGTCTATTTACAGAGCAGAAGTACATTTTTCCAGATTACAGATGTGTTTTCTTTTGCCAGCCAGTCCTTGAAAGCAAGGGACGGAAAACAAAACACTTTTGCACATCTCAATTTTTCTAGGAATTCATGGCTGTCACAAGCCACAGGTAACTGTGTGCAATGCCAGGCCTTAAAAAAGGCTGCTGGATGCAACAGGACATTGGCTTTACACTGTGCCCTCCTCGACACTGGGATCAGGGGTGTACTGTGAGCAGCAGTGAGAGTCAGACACTTCCACCCTACTTCCCGTTCAAACAAGCAGAGGTCACAAGAAGAAAATACATCCTTGTAATCTTTCCAGATAGGACCTTTGCCAAGGTAGGTCAGTTTTTTAAGTCAACAACTGTAATAGAGTCCCTTTAATCTGACTTTTGCCTTTCTCTTGAAAGCTGCAATTCCTGATACGATAAAAAAGCCTCAATGCCCAAATGTTGCTGTAAGTGAGGCACTTTCAGCTTACGACTCTTTCAGCCAAGTCCACGACAAAGTCAAACAATGTGGAAAGAAAAAAAATCCCTACTAGTGAGCCCACACAACTGCTTGTTTATTAAGTGTTAGTAAGGTGTGCCACGCTTTACTGAGTTCATGTTGACAGATGGGAGTGTTGGAGAAAGTACCTTCAGTCCAAGCCAGTAAGCCCAAATGACTGCCACAGCATGCTTACGCCTAGCCTCCTCCTTCAAGCGTTTCAACTCCCTCCGAGCCTAAAAGGTTCAGAGAGTGAACAAAAGAGACAGCCCGATGCAGACAGCACAACGACTGGGAAACGCCTCTCCCAGACCAAACAGGTTTACAACCAGGAGGGAAAGGGATGGAGCAGCAGCGCTTGACCTTTGACACACAACATGCCCATGTGAGTTGGTGCGAAGCCACAGGGAAGGTCAAAAAAGCCTCCACTGCTGCTGAAGTGGCAAGTACAGGTGGGAATTTTGTCAGCCCTGTTATTCACTGTCAGCCTTTCCTCCTCCTCTTCTGTGCACACATCCCATAACCTGATCCTAATGGGAGAGCTTTGCCTGCAGTTTCACGATCAAAACGATGTGCGTGAAAATCAAGACTCACTAAAATCTCACCATCTAGTCACTTCTTCCACTGGCAAGTGCCTGGGCAGCACAGAATCAGCTCTGAAACTATGATGATTTTCCAGCATTGTAATGAGGGCTTTTATTCTGAAGGTTATTTTTTATTTTGATCTTTATGTATTTAAAAAAAAAAAAATTCTCCAGCCTGTTAAATGATGTCTGTCTGTGGAATTGACAGACTTGCAGAGCCATCAAACCTAGTGCATTCCTCATGTACAAAGAGATAGGCACCTTCCTACCTTTCATCAATCATTCCATTTTAGGAAAGCAATTTGAGGCCTGTGTGGGCAACTCAACAGAATGTTGCATTTTAGGAGATAGCAGCACATTTTTCTACTCAGTTATCTGATGACAACACTCAAGGAAGAGTTCCAGTATTATAGGCTCATTCAGAGCAGCCCTGGCCCTGTATCTGCACTTGTCAAGTTGTAAGTTATCAGACTTGTGCAGCAGCAGTTCCAGCCTGTGCCAGTCACGCTCTTCTGGTGCAGCTGGAAAGGTTAATGGGCAGTAGGTGTAGACTCAAAGATTATGTTCACACTCATCTGCTAGGCAGAAAAGCTCGTACTGCACAGCAGTGTAAAAGCAAGAACTATGCAAAGCTAAGTATTTGTCTATCTCGTGAAAAAGAAGGAAACTGAGTACTTGAGGCTCACTCTTGTTTTATTTTTTTGTTAGTGTTTTTTTTTGGTGAAGCAAGAGACTTCTGATGATAACTTTTAAAAACTTTTGTTCTAAATATTCCCCCAGGAAAAGAAAAAAGATCATACCAATAAAAAGTTTTCTCTCTTATCAGAGACGGTAATTATTTTTCTAATCTTAATTCAATTTAGATTATTATCTTTATATACATATATATTATTATATTTAGATTATTTATATTTAAGGAATAAGGAGACAATTTTTCACTAAATTCCTGTGAGCCAGTTGATAAAAATAACTACTAAACCATGTAAAAAAAACCCTACTAAACCAAATCTACTAAATATTTAAATAAGGAGCTTTAACATAGTTAAGACTATTGCATCCACTAGATGTATCTTTTAATTCTAAGGAATATCTTAAAACTAGGAAAACAAATATCTCTTCTGAAGCATTGAGCAACTTTCTGGTGAAAGGAACTCTGATTAAAAATAAAATAAATTCTCAAAGTATTGTGCTTAAACAAATGTAGAGGAAAATGTGTGTCTGTCAAATTATATATTATGTATATATTATTAGTTACCTAATTATCAAGCTAGAACTGAAAAGTTCCAAAGACTCTCTAGTATGAAGGAAATTCTGTACATGTTTGTTTGGATTCCCAGGGCTGCCATTTCATTAGAAATGTAACAGATTTATATCAAAATAGCAAAGGTCAAACACAGCATTACACTCCAGATGTAATTTGAGAACATTTCTCCATCCAGTTGGCAAGGTGTTCTAACAACACACTCCCAACATAAAAAATAACTGAAAAATGTTTCAAATCTAACGTATTTGCAGTTTTCAACTAAATTAGGAATTTATTAATTGAAACCAATTTATTTTTGACCTCTAGTGAACAGCATTTCAAATGTTCACATAACCCACAACTACAGGCTGGGGATTAGCAAGAATCTTTCAGTGGGACTTTGCTTCTGAAAACAAACAGCTGATGCTGGAATTCCTGGGATTTTTCTAGGGCTGTAAGTTTAGAATTGCAAACTAACATCATTTTCTGTTAAAAGATCAGCTCATAAAATTGTGCTTTACTTGTACTTATTGAAATTTTTTTATTGGTTCAAATCACAGCCAGAGAATCAATTAAACCAATCACAACTAGAATTTAATGAAACTTAATCATGTTGGTTTGAACTTGTAGATGAAGGCTGTCCAGGCTACAGATTATATAATACGTGGTGAAAATCTCAATTGGATCACTAACACAGTGTCACTGAAAGCACTTGTTTGGGGCGTGGGGAGGAACACACCCAAAAACCCCAACCTCCTCTCCCCCCACAAACCATGCTTTGTATATTTACATGGAGTTAAATGCATTTCCTGACTTGAGAATACTACAGGCTAGTCATTTTTAATCTAGTCTAATGGCTTGTTAGTGCAAATCTGTACTTGGTTGCCATGCAAAGAGTTTCCTACTCTACAAAAAACTGGCATACACAATGCTATCAGATTTATTAGGTGTGGCATGAATGGAAATGGAAGGAATCGATGATCATGCTCTATTATTTAAGAGTGAATTGTATTAGTCATTAATTCTCACTGTGAACTAGTGATTAAATGTTGATATTGTTGGGTAATGAAGGGGGGCATGTGATATGTGCATGAAGTACCTTATATCCAAGCCAGAAAGCCCAAATAACAGCAATAGCATGTTTATTTCTAGCCTCGTCTTTCAGTCGTCTCAGTTCCCTTCGTGCCTGTGATGCATTTGAAAATGGGATATAGAAAAGCTTAGGAAAGAAAAGGTTACTGCAAGTTCCCATTGGTGCAAGAAAGAAAGGAAGTAACCAGTCACTACAAACAGCAAATATTAAAGCGTGTCCCAGCTTCCCAGATTGCACCAGCTACGACATGTTAGCAGCAAAGAGAAACCAAAAAACCAGTTTAGGCAGTAAAAGCAGTTTAAGCCACTGACAATATTCCCAGATAACTATCCTGAGAGACCTTCTTCATTCTATGTAGGGACACACAAGTGCACAATTTGTTGCCTTTTCTTACCTGGGTACCATGCCAATAAGCAGCAATTACTGTGGCAGCCTCATTACAACGCTTCAGATGCTTGAGTTCCCGAAGAAGTTTCCGAGCCTGTAAACAATTTTAAGCGTTTTTTTTAACTAACTTACTTTTTATGTTTTTTGAAGTAGGGCACTGCAACTTTTAAATCTAGGCAAAACCAAAAAACACTGCCTCCAAATCCCCAAGCAAACACATTCACAAATGCTGCCCAGCCTAACATTTGCTGTTCCAGGGAGGATTCTGTGCTGCAAGAGTTTGGGACTGGCAGGTCAGGGGATCTTCGTTCAATGTTCAGTTTTCTCCCAGATTTGCTGCATTACCTGAGATATCTACATGTCTGTGTGCACAATGGCAACAGTATTTTTTTCTCCACACAGTAAATGTCTAATCCATCTAGAGTGCAATAAAGAATAAATCACAAGTAAATTGCCTGGCTTTAGGTCACACTAAAGGCTGCTGTCATACCAGGCTTTCATGCACAGTAATGCTACTGCAAAAGAGCTTGTTCTCCAATGGCAAACAGAAAACCATAACTCGAGATGATGCTTTTAACCCAGTTTTCTTCAAATAATACTCATGGGAAAAGACAGCACATCAATAGTTAGACTGAAAGGATATTTTTAACCCATTTAAACAAGATAATAAAGACAAAGTAAAAACCAAAAAAAATAGCAAAATCAAGAAAAATAGCAAAATCAAATTATGTTACCTTATTGCTGGCAAACTTTAAAGCCTTCTGGGCAGGAGAGGGCTATTTACACCAATAGCTCCTAACTGCAGCCCCTTCCTTCTCTGTCTCACAGAAAGGGAAATGACTCCAGAACTAAAGGCAGTTCTCTTTTCCCTAACTAGAGGGGAAAGCCACCTTCAGTAGGGTGAAGAAAGATTAATAAGAAAACAGAGGAGCCCAGGGTTATTTCTTCTGAAGAGGGACAGCAGTAGTTGCTTTAAGCATCATGGCTGCTTTCATGTGAGCTGTTAACCTCATTTTTACCTCTTATTAAAGCATCACTCCTTAAATATCTGCTAGGATGCATGATTATCCCTTCACAAAGTACAAACCTCTCAGAGAAGAAGCGAAGTTGTGGCAAATTGAGGCAGAGTACAAGCCCACAGCAATAAATTACTTTCTCAACACAAGTACACTTTCACTCCTCCGCCTAAGCAGTCAGAGGAGAATTGAAGACTTAGCCTAAGTAACAAATTACCCAGGCAACCCAAACTCTTTATTTTAATCCTGCTTTCAATTAGATTCATTCTTTGAGAATCCTGTTAAGCATAAAATAACTGCCAACCACAACTTGTTTCTTCCAAATCAGTCCAGCACTACAGTTTTCCTAAGCCCAGTGGCAGAGCCCCAGAGCATCCTGCTCTGGAGCTGCTGGCCTGCCTGATTAGGTCTGCTCTGATCACCACCCTCACTCATTCACACTCCAGTCCATGTTAAGAGGCCTCCTACCTCCAAAATCCCTGGCAGAAGATTGCCTCAAGGATAATCCAGTGGTTCAGTGTGGTCCCAGCATTCCACTTGCACCAACTGCAGGGATTTATAGCCCAGGCAGCACATGCAGATACCCTGAACTCACCTCTTCCACAGCAAACACAAGTGTTTAACAATGGCTGTGGCACAGCCACAGCTCCGTGGAGAGAAGGCCTGAAAGGCAGGATGCTCAGTGCACTTGTAATTTGTTTCCTGACCTGCTCCTCACCCCACCACACAGAGACAGCCACAGTACCAGGAGACTCACCTTCCACCCTCTGATGTATGACTGTACTGTAATAGTTGAACTCTTTATCTTCTGGTATCTTTTTTGTTGCTGTATTGGAAATAAGTACGTGATGCTTAGAACAGAATATTACATCTGGTAAACACTGCATAACAAACCTTTCATTACTAACATTTGACAATATGCTTGAGGAGACAAGCACTAAATGTAAAAAGTGAACAATTTTTGACTGAGCAGATCAGAGTGTAGATTCTGTGTTCAGCTCGAGGGGAAACAAAGCACATTAACAATGCTGCATGGACAATGTCACTCTGTTTACAGAAACACTAAGTTCATGGTCAGCAGCACAAACACAGATTAAATGCTAACAGTAAGAGCTTTATTTGTCTTTCCCACCACCAGAGTAGCACACAAACTGTCACAAATGCTCAGGTTTGTTGGCTAAGCTTTTTACCATGTTTTCATAAGACATGTAATGTTCCTATTACCCACAGTGCCTTTATTACACCAAATGCTGATGATAACTCAGGAAGAGAAAAAAACCAAAACCATGGATTCCTGAATGAGATGCTGGAGTATTATTTAAGTATGCCAGGTTGAACTATAAATTTCCTGGACAGCTGAGCATTTTCCTTCTAAAAAGCTCAGTTCTCCAGTAGCCCAGCATCTAGTATAGTACTAAATTGACAGATTTTGCAACAGGGCTTTTACACTCGACACTCAGCCCACACAGTGACAGTGAACATCTCTGTGAGCAAGCTGGAGAGGGTCCCCTCTGGGCCACCCTCATACCACGGCTGCTGTCCGTCATGCCTTGCAAGGCGACAGACAGACAGATGTCTGCAGATCCCTGAGTCAAGCCTCCAGCATAAGGAGTTGCTCAAAAAAAGCTTTATTCATTTCAGGAATTTCCCATGAAACCTTCCAAAGCACAGTGCCTTCCAGTCATCTTGGGTTAGGAGAATGCTGCTTTCCATCTACATGAAGAGGCTGAGGAAACATCTCTATCTTCACCAATGAAACAATTGCTGCCACGTTTCACCAGTGACCCACTAAAGGCTTACGGTTAAGAAATCAGCAGTTCTTGGTCGTGTATTTGTTTTCATTTCCTTCTATTTAAAGTTGTGCCAATCCAGCTGCAGTAAGTCCATTTTAAATTCATTAGGATTGCATGAGATCATAATGAAGCCATATGGGCACAACGCAATTCTGTAATGCTGCTGTTTGTAGGAACAGGGCTTTCAATCACACAAGTTCAGAGAGCAGAGTTTTTACCCAGCATGCTTCAGTCATACTTTTTCCAAATGATCTATACTTCCCCCTCAATTATCCAAGAAAAGTGAACCAAATAGTGATGGCTTTCAAGAGGACAAACAGAAGTGCTTGTCAACTGAGAAACAGGGATTTGTCAACTCTGCAAATTGTAATTTAAGGAGACTTTCTTTCCATATTTTATCAAGGTTTCTGATATGCTTGTGCCATTCTCTAGCAATAACAAAACGCAGCCAAGAAATTCAAGAATGGTTTTAAAAACAAATAAATCTTTTTTATCACGTAAGTCAGTATTATTTACTAACTGCCAAGAGGATGTGAAAAAGTTGTAGAGCAGTGCTGTTTAGTTTGGGGCACAGAACACTCAGTTCACAGAGAGACCTGAAACCTGACTGTATCAATAATGATACTGAATTACAAGTCTTAGGAGTTATAATTAAAATAAACCCCTAGGATCCTCCCAGGCAGCATTCTTGAGTCAAAGGCAAATGTTCCATATAAGGCAAAAACACAAAAAGGCTTAGGAATGACTGAATTCCACGGAACTGCACATGTATATTACTGAACATTTTTTACACATTAACCATATGTTTTGAGAGCACTGTAAGTGTTGGGAAGCACAGCATTTTAGCTGAATGAAAAAGACTCTTCCCAGCTGAGCCACAGAATCCTGCTCTCCCAGAGTGAAAGGACTCCGGTGAGCTTTTTAATTTTTTAAGAACAAGCACAGTGTAAGCACTTAATAGCAGTGTATAGAAATTAAATTTTCTTTATTCCCGCTATTGGTACTTAAATATTAACACAAAATTGAATTCTTTCAACAGCCCTCAGTACATATTGAGGAAGAATATCCTACAAAGGTTATATGTATTAAAAAATGAAGAGAACCCCCCTATAGGAAGGTTGGTATCTTACTGCGTATCTCCTGTACCAGGAGGCAATCACAACCTGGCATCTTTTCATTAACAAGAAGCGAGTACGGCACTTCCAGCCTCTGTAAATCTTTTCAATCAGAGTAGCCAAGTCCTCCAAACGCTGCTTTCTCAGGTCTTCTAGTTTGAAGAGCTGGGTGGGGGGGTTTTTAGGGTTTTGTTAGACATTGGAAGAACAACAGCAGGAGAGAAGAGACAAGGGAAAAAACCCATTAGCACAGCTCTTGTAAGAGAAATCTCTTCTTTACTGAACTCCCCCCTCAGACACATGTTGTTTTATTCATCTCCAGAGCTACAGTCAGGTACACCAACAAGATTTGTGGCAAATACAGTCACAAGTCAATGCTCGAAAATTATATTAAATTAAGGCTAACAGCTATTGTAGAATCTTGACTCACATTGATTTTAATGGATCTAACATTAAAAAGTGCTTTTTTTATGCTACATTCACAACAATGTATCAAAGCACTGCATGTAGAAAAATCTGTAGGAACCAGGTAGTGAATGATGCAGCTCATAGCAGGCTGTCCTCATGAGAGAGGGCTTGATTTTGCAGAAGGCATTTTTCACTTACTGTTCTTGGGTTGCGGATGAATATCTTTGATCTACCGAATGAAAATTCCTCTTCAGGGATTCTCAATTCATTAAACAGCACCTCTACTCCAGCCCTAAGAAGGAGTAAATGAGCTTAACAAACATGACCCCCAGCTCTGAAACTTCTTAGCTTACATATTCACAGCTTAATTTATGGAAAGCATATGAAAGCATATTTTAAACTTTTAAATAGTGCTTGACATAAGAAGATTGAAAACCTAACTCATTTACTCAGTGGTTATTCAGCTAAAGGCAAGAATAATCACTGTAAAAATTCAGAATAATTTAATGAAAAAAAGACCAAATTTCATTTTACAGCATCAGCAATGGCCTATTTTCTCCTCTCACATCTATAATTACTTTACTTAAAAACAAAAAAAAAGGGGAAAAGGCCCTCACAATAATGTCAAAATGTGAAACAAAGACTGATGAGTTTGACAAATGCCAATGTTCCACTCTTACCAATGCATTTTAGGAACACCAACAGAAAAAGCAGAGAGGAACTGTGCAGATCTTTGTGATGATTATTACAATGCTCTTTTTATCAATACTGCACTTCCACCATTGTCTTGATAACCTAAAGAGTTAAATTGTAGCTAAAAGATGGTAATCCATGATGAAAGATACTTAAATCATGCTTCTGGTGGCCACATGTAAAAAAAAATAATAGAAGCTTATTTGCCCATCCCAGATATTATTTGCAAAAATACATGTGAACACTATGCAATTTAAAAGTATATATTTAATACAATTGATTTGCAAGAGGTATTATCTCATAATCGTTCCCCAGTCATTATGTAAAGTTATACTGAAAGGGCAGAGGAAGACTGCTTGGCTGTCTTCAACGAAATGAGTGTTCTAACACTTTGAACGTTGGTTATTAAAGATAAGTGCCCTCCTGATAACTCCAGACCTCCCAGCAGTTTTGAATCCACTGCAGTATTTCTCTCTTACACCCTTTTCTTTCAGACCCAGACCAGGAAGGGCTGCAATATATTCCTTTCGCAGCGTATGCAAAACAATTAAAAACCCGGGACGCGTGGAAGACAGGAATTTCACTCAGGACAGGTGGGAATACCGCTGTCTGCCTACCTGGCTGGCCCTTTCCAGTGGGGCCACGTCTGCTTGCAGAGCATTTTGTACCTCTCCAGGCAGGGCTCGTAGGCCTGCCGGAAGGCGTAGCCCGCCCTCCTGACCCGCACGTTCTCCAGGAGCCCGAGGTACCGGATCTGGTGGCACACCAGGGCCTCATTGAAAATGTGTGCAGCCTTTTTTTCATTGGGCTTGATGCACCTGCGAAGGAAAACCAAAAAGGACATTTCTTAACAGCATTGTACACATCAACAACTATTACGATGAGTTTAAACCATAGATTTCAATAGTTTATCCTTGGATTCCAAGATTTTTTTTTTTATATAACCTCACCAAACAAATTCACCAAATCTTTGGCACTGGGGAATTTACCTGATATAGTTTGGATTTTTCGTCTGGAGATTTTTCATCAGGGTAGCAACTGAAGCCTTGAACTGTGAACCTGCTGTTGGTGGTCTCTTTAGATTGATCTTAGCAGGGTTTCCTTCTGGGAACAAGGCTTTGATAAGGGAGTGGCTGGCCTTCCACATGGCCTGGGAGAGGTCACGGTACAGAAGATCATTATTTTTGTCAACAAATCCTTCCACCTGGTACATAACCTGAACGACAGAGAAGAGTCTCATCAGCGCCAGTTTTGAACTACATCACAGACCGCCTCAAAACTGGCCCAAGAAATTGATTTCTCCTTCTTACACACTGTCCAAAAGAAACAAAAGATACTTCAGCTTTCATTTTAAATCTGACATTTGGACGACTTTTCATTGGATAAAATGTCTGTGAACATGCTACCTGGGAAAGATGCATTTTCTCATACTGCCAACAGTTCCCTGGGTCGATCAGTTCTGGTTCCTGAAGTGGAAGAAACCCTTTTTCCATGATAGCTCTGACACACCACCACCTGCCAAGACTCCAAAACAATCCTTCTTTTTTTTTTGTCTGATGAGGTTTTTTTCCCCTCTCTTTTGAATTAAAACAACAAAAATACCCTTTCCCTTCAAAGTACTAATGCTTACATTATTTGCCTAACTAAAACAAGATATGGAATATCACCTCTTGCTATCGCAGTGCAAGCAGCAAGCTGTGCAGCCCCCAGGGGACTGTTATTTTAAAGGACTTTTACCAGGAAAGCAGTCCAACAACAACAAGCACGAGTACAAAGCTCTGACCTGCAGCTGGGTACCCAGGAGGCAACCAGAGGAACCTCATGCAGATCTCAGAATGCTACTGCTACTGGCTTTTTTAATTTTTGAGGGTAGGAAACTTATTTGATTAATTGTGACAAGTCATGTGGCTGGTAATACAGATTCTCCTTCAGATCCATGATTTCCCAGTTCTGCATAGGTATGTACTACAGACACAGGATACGGAACGAAAATAGTACTGACACATATTTTACACAACAGCAGGTTACTGGGAACTCAGGCAGCATTTTACTTTGGAGAACGTGTTTCTGGTTCTGACAGGTGCAGTAAATGCCACTACTGAAGAACACCAAACAACTGTTCACATGAAATCACTTATATTTCTTAAAAGGAGGGTCAAACTTTTGTTGACCAGTGACAAGATCAAAATGTTCTCAGCTGAGGATGGAAAAACAACATTCCTCCCAAAATAGGAGGAATTCATTCTGCTGAATGCCTGCAACAATCAAAGACCCTCACTGCCTGCTAAGACACAATCTGTGCACAGCCCTTCTCAAAGTACAGCAATAAATTTCAATTCACTTAGATTTTTGACAACCTAAGAAATACCTAGGTACTTCTACCTACCCTGATAGATTATAGGCAGTTACAAACTCTTCTTGGCAAATAATGTTAAGTTAATGAATGGCTGCCGGAAAGGTTGAAAGTCTGATATTTCCAGGACTACTTTGAATGAGGAAATTATTGAGCTATTCAAAATTGTAAGATTGAGAAAATGTCAAAAAGCATTAAGCAGTCCTTGGGAAATGAAACACTTTCCAAATATTCTTTACTGTGTGAAATTATCACTTCAGCAGATTCAGACAAGAGGTATAATTTCAGCCCTACATCTACTTTTAATTTTTTTATAAGTAAATTGTCTTCAGTCTACAAATATAATTATTTTCATTAATAAAAAGTCATAATGGATTACACACTGAAAGCTGTCACACTTGTATTTATTCATACTGCTTATGTTGTAAAATGCAAATACATTTGCAAGCTCTCTCTGGGTAGCTTTCTCCTCTATCTGTTTAAACACAGAGTATCAAACTCAGTTCCTTCAAATGTACAAAACCTGCATTTTCTCAACAGCAGGACTAAGGACTGCAGCTAGCTCAGTGACAAAGAGCATGTTTTCCAAAATATGTTGCCTACAAATGTGCGTGAATTTCTGTCACTCTGAGCAATGATTTATTTCCAGAGACCTAACAGCAGCACCACAGCAAATGAAAGGAGAACTGCTTTGGTTTCAGCCAGAGCAGCAGGACTTTGCACGAGGGCATGTTGTGACAGGACAAGGGACAGGGGCTTCAGACTGACAGAGGGCAGGTTTAGATTAGTTATTAGGAAGAAATTCTTCCCTGTGAGGGTGATGAGGCACTGGAACAGGCTGCCCAGAGAAGCTGTGGCTGTCCCATTCCTGGAAGTGTTCAAAGCCATGCTGGATGAGGCTCTGAGCAACCTGGTCTAGTGAAAGGTGTCTCTGCCCATGGCAGGCTACTGGAACTAGGTGATATTTAAAGTCCCCTCCAACCAAAACCATTCCAAGATCTCTTAAAGCCTTCCAGCCCAAATCACAGCTTTTAGGCTTAAGACAAAAAAAGACTAAGAGAGGTGTGGATTTTTTAATCAGCTACACCAGCCCCCACACGCCACGTGCTCCCTTCAGCAGGTACCTTGCCAGCGTAGTGCTGAATCCTGAAGCAGCTGTGGGGCAGGGAGGTGTCATTGAGGAACCGGGAGCACTTGCTCATCCTGCTCTCAAAATGCTGGTGAGTGGCACAGACCTGGTTCAGCTTTTCTAGAAAGGTGTCGTCGGTAACAGTTCCTGGTCTCAGGCATTCTTCATCCAGCATGGCCAGGATTCCAGTTTGGTTCTGAAGTTTCAAAACAAGAGCTTTAGTACTTGTTTCCATCACAGCACAAAAAGGAGATCGTTCTCCTGTTTGACTCCTGCTATCCAGAAAAAACATTCTTTGAGCCATCTCAAGGTTTGGCTCTTTTTACCTCAAGACCATTTCCAACTGATTTTTAGCACTTGCATTTTTGAAAGACTTTTTATGAGATCTGAATCCTGAAAGTCATGTTGAAGTTTCGTGTCATTTACTCAGACTGTAGCAACTCCAACTCAATTGAAAGTAGCCAGTTTACAGTAAAACCATCATATATTTTATGTTAATGGTTAAAAAGTGATCTTTTCTGATTGTTAAGGAATTTTATCTTTCTTGCTTTGGAAGTCTTCTCATTATATACAAGTACTTTGAGTACCTCAAGCACTCAGTAACATGTAATTGACTTTTCTGGTTTCCATATGAAAAGAAATGTTAATTACAATGCAGCATGTGATATCTGCTATTGAGAACAGCCCTAAACATAAACATTTAAGAGCTGTTTGCTTTGGGGGTTTTTTTTCATGTAGGTACTGCTGAATATTTCTACAAAAGTAGCATAGCTTATAAAAAAACCCTTTTTAGTAAAATAAACTTCTACCACACAAAGTAAGATGAATAATACAATGAATGGAATATTTACAAAATTTAGTGCATGAGGATGCATACAGATTTTACAGCTAAATTAAATCCATTAAAAAAATGGATTTAAAAAAAAACAAAAAACAAAAAACCCTGATTTTAAAAAATCCACATTCAAAAATTATCCAGAGAGATTCTTGATTACAACTTACATTTTCTATTAAGTCACAAATGATAGCATTGTTGAAATATTCAATATGAGTCCATTCAATCCCCTGTAAGAAAATATAAATAAATGTATGAACAGGAAAACAATGGAGGGAGCTTTTCCTCTAGGCAATTCATATTATATTCCAATTAACCATGGTACTACTTTGAAATTTAATTCTGCATGCTTACCAACAATTTATTTACTAAGAAAAAAACATGCAACCATCTACTACTAACATTATCTGCACAAAATGAGTGTCCTTGAGCAGCTGCCAAACTCACTCTCCATTCCTTTCCCCCACCCATGTCAGCTTCCCATGCACTCCCTGGCGCCAGGCCAGGCTCCTCCCGTGCTGCCCACGCTCCCACTGGCCAGAAGGAAATCAGCCCATGTCACTGCAAGCTCCTGAGATCAAAATTTCTAAGTTCTTAGTTGTTGGGATTTTTTTTTTTTTTAAATAGGAGGAAGAAAAAGGGCTAAATTTAGATAAGACCATTTGAAAAATCCAGAGTATGACTGTTGTTCAGATGTTCTTCATATCCCAGGTTTTTTTGGAACATCAACAATAAAATTTCCAGGATGAGATGCCAATGCATCACGAGGTAACACTGGTAGGGCAAAGGACTGAGAGAATATTTATTAAAAATGCTAATTTAATTCCTAATCTGCACTCTGTGGTACTTCTTACAGTTCACTTTTCTCAGAGCATTTGAAGTATCATTCAAGAACCAATTTGCAGTAATGATGGTTTACCACTGAATGCAAAATTAAAAAGACATGCCGAAATTTCATGTTCTCCTCAGTATCATAAGGCAGGAAATTTATGTAATTCTAAAGAATGTTCATACAGCAAAATGGTATCATCCAGTTGGAGTACAGACAGCGTGTGCCAGTTTTTACAGCTGGGAGCTGGTATTTTGTCTGAGCTCTGTGTATCATGTGGAGCACTGGTAAAACCTATTAAAACTTTAGCTTGATGTTTGCTCACAGAATAACATCAAACACCAGAAGCTGGGCTCCACAAGGCATCTTAAATTTATCCATAAAGCTCACGTGGCTCCCTTCAATATTCACCTGAAAGAATACTAGAACAAAATCTCTATTTGTAGTTTCTTCCATGTTGGGTGCTGTTATTTTAGCCAACCAATTCCCTTTGAAAAAGGACTGGCTGTGGCTGTTCCTGGGGTGCATCCCAGACACTGCTGTGTAATCCAGAATGCAGGCTGCAGGGTAATGGCACTAGTACCAGAAAGTGATATTAGTGTTCTCATAAATCAATTAGCCCTTGCTCAGAGCCGCCAGTCATTCTGCCAATGAATGAATCAGAGTTGGGTCTGGTTTTCACCTGGAGAGCTCGTAATGTGAAACAAATGCCAAACCAACATCTTTTGCTTAATGTAACTACCACACAGCCCCACAAAAACATGCTCCATGTCAATCCTGTGGTCAAAAAGTGCCTCTGTTGCCTGAAAAACAGTTCCAGCCTGCATGCCTGTGCATCTTTACAGGGACAACGGGAAGAGGATAAGGGAAGACCCATTCAAGTATTACCTCTCGGATGTACTCCTCCTGCTCTTCTTTGAGGGTAAGTTCAATGAAGATCTGCTGCAACTTCTCATTACAGTAGTTGATAATGAATTGCTCAAAGCTGTTGTCCTGTCAGATGAAACATGTTTGAGTTTGCTTTGTGTAAACAGCCTGGGACCCAGCTGGAGCAAGTTACTGCAGCAGCTGCAGGTCAACAAGCCGCTGTATTAACTGCTCCTTACAGTTTTGTGATGTGGTGGTTGGAGTAATATTTGATTGAGATCACGATTAGTTTAGAAATTTTAGACCAAATCCTTCCCTGAGGCTTTGTCCATTGGGAGGGACAAAAACCTCTGTAGGTTTTATTCATGATGCCTCCAAACCGATCCCTTTCAACAAGTCATAAGGACACCTGTGGTGTCAGGGAATAAACAACCAAAGTTTTGCCTGCTCTAATCTGTCCCCATATGTAAAATGTAGTCTCCTGCAGGGTCTGGTAAATAAAATCATGACAGTAGCATCAGCTCTTTTCCATTCAGCAGCCAATAAAGTATCCCATTTCCCTACAGAACAAGGCTCAAGCTGCAATTCCAGTTGCAGCTGAGCCTGGGTTAAGAGATTATTGGCTCCAGAGGTCAACCCACCTCCTCCCTGCCAACAAACTGCCCCTTGAAATGATGGGAAACAAAAGAGCTTCATTGACTAAAATTCCTCTAACAAGCTAATTCATGTAAAACTGGGTTAGGGAGCAAGCAGATGTGTGACCCTTGGCAGAAGGGACCAGGGAGTGGAGCAGACCCCAGCAGGAGGGGTGGGCACAGGAAGGAGGCTCGGTGGCTGCCCCATCACAGGCTGTGACATGACATTGTGCCTTTTTAAACTACCAACTCATCTGCTATACAATACCTGCGAAGCTTAAATTATGCTGATAGAATTTTTATCAGCAAGGCAAATGCAAGTGCAATCATTTGAACATTTGCATTAAGGATCTGGTTGCTAAATGAGATTAAGAACACACAAGCAGATTAGAAAATATGAGGTAGCAGAGATTACTTTTATGATTTTAGTTTTAAATGAAGCAAAATCATAGCTGATCGCCAAAATTCCTCAGCCACAAACGCTGCCCCTCTCACCAACTGCAATTATCACTCAGAGATTGCAAAACTTGCATAGCTCTAGATGAGACAGTTAAAATTTGGCATGCAGCAAAATCAGCACTGCAAACAAGTCATACTTACTGCATTCTGTTGAAAGAGAAATTACATAAACTACAGTCAGTACTTTTACCACTTCCATAACAGTACAGAACATGTCTATTAGCATTTATTTAACATACCAAGTAGATCAATCTTTGTATCACTGAAAATGCAAAGTACTACATAAATGTTATGTATTACATCTTCACAGCTGAGTCTATCTTTAGCTACTGTCGAAATATTATCAAATAAACCAAGAGGCTGAGACACATCAGAGCCTAACACAGAACAGCATTCTCGCATTGTCCTGTCTCTAAATCACCAGGTACGTTTACTTACGACCTTTACAGCTCTCTCAGCAACAGGAGAGGAGAATGGGGGCAGGGAATAGAGGAAGAATGAGTGTAAGTTCACTTGACACATTCAGATAAGGCCATCATTTCAGATATATTGAGTTTAAAGTAAAAGGACCCCAACTGTCACATCACCCAGACAGAGGGCAAAACACACTCTGCATCCTCCTGCCAGGCACATGCCACCCAACTCAGAGACACCGCTTCTCCAAAAGACCAGGTTATTCTGATTAAAAGGGCTGCAGGACTTTACACTCACAAATTATACAGGCTTGGTCATCAAAAGAGGATGGAAACTGAACAGAAAATCCAGCTAAACCATCTAATTGAAAGGTCATTAACAACACATTAAAGTAATTGCTAGATGTTTTCCTGATTTGCTGCGTATCTGTGATATTTATGGAGTGCCAAAAAAAAAAAAAAAAAGGCAAACCAAAATCCACGGAGTTCTCCACAAATCGCTCACTTTGTGCTATGAAATTCTATTTGACATTGCCAAGCCACTGAAAATTGCTGTTCCAGGAAAAAAGTTATTGAAGAGCAGCAGCAATGTTGTTCTTTATGAATGATACAGAGCAAAAGGCTGAAACAGTTAATTATAGCAAAGAAAGTGAGGGAAAACGTTTGAAATTACTGAAATTCTCAAAACACTTAACTCTGAGCAAGACCAGAAGACATTTGGCAAATTAAATACACTTCAGAAAGAGCTGTTTCCTTTTACAGGTTTTAGAAAACTCTGTATGAAAAAAACAGAGTGTTTATCTCTAAGCAATTCTCACTAAGGCAACAATGGCTGTGCATTTATTCTCCCTTAATGAATATCTGTAATTTTTAATTATGTGAGGGCTCCACAAAGAATACACAAATGTTCACAAATGAATTGTCCCCCCACAATGTTTTAATGAAGGTCTTATGGAAATGAATACAACAGAACTAGAAGGGGTCTAAAGGACTTCTGACATTTTGTTTAGAAGGCAGAGGAGAATAACCCATACCAGTGATAGCACGTCACTAAACCCACTCAGGAGATGCGCCGGAGGGACCCAGCCATCAGAGACTACTTGCTCCTTATGCTGATCACTTGTATCAAGAGACAGAAAGGAGTTTGACCAACACAGAAGCAGTGCAGTCAGATGTAACATTTGAGGAAGAGCTATCAAATATTCTTAGGAAATTTTAAGGGGGAAAAAAGAAAAAAAATAAGACCATATCTTCTCAAGGTGTCACCTTCTCTTCCAGGCTGTAATTCTGCCACTTTCAAGGTTGAGGGCATCACTTCAATCCCTGCATTTTAATAGCAGCTTGCTAACTATGCCTTTGAAAGCACTGTGGAATACAAAATAAAACCTTCAGGGAATATAAAACCACACAGTCTCTCAAATTAAATAAAGGCGCTGGGAAAACAGAATGTCACCTGAGATAGGCTTAAAGTCATGTTGAATTTATAGATACAGCTCAACCAACCACCCTCAGCTTATCCTCCGAATCTTTTATCAGACGCAACACTCAATCTAGAGGAGTAGAAAAACTCACTGACAAAAATCAAAGCCTACTTCACCATGTTTCTCGCTTCACAAATTATGGTGTCTTGCTCATACAGCTTCATTCTTTATCATTCTTCAAACTCCTGGTCATCAGGGTGGTATTTCATGAATAGCACATTTTGAACTCTAAAAAAATTGTTCTCCATGCAAAAGTCAAGTTATTATATAGACTAGGGATAAAGTTCTATCTGTGAGCCACAGCTATCACATACAGTTGCTTGAAAGTCCTACAGAAAATATTCTTTGTTCCTTAATATTTTACCTAACTTCTTTGAAAGATTCCACTTGCGTACTGTGGAATCATCTGAAAAAAACATATATGGCTGTTCCTGACTTTATACATTTTTATACCAGTAAAATACCAATGGGAAACAGACAAAAATATTTTTGTCAAAAAAGAAAAAAAGGCCAAAAATCTCTTATTGGTCTCAGGCAGAAATGTCTCCATTAGATTTCTGAACAGAAAATATCTGAAACAGAAAATATCTAAAATATCTAAAACAGGACATTTTCCTATCAAAAAAATATACCTTCTAACCTTCTCTCCCCACACAGAATTCAAATTCACTTTTGAGTACCCAGTTTCCAATGATTTCCAAAGATTACAAGGAGCTAAAATACCTGCTTAAAACTGAAAACTGGGTACCTTTCCACTACACAGGAATAAATTCTTACCTTCCACCTGTCTAAAAAAGTCTAACTTTAAGTGTTCCATTTTTTGTGTCCCCTCCACTGTTTCCCCCGAATTATGCAGATGTTGTGGATCCAAACCTACAGACTCAGGTATATCATCAGTGTCACACCTTTGTAGGTGTTTCTCAGTATCTCCTCTTCCTTCTTAATCTTTCATCACACCATTCTTGTTCAGAGCCAACTCAAAAATCTACACATTGCTCAGTCTGCAACCATCCTGACAAAAATGTGTCCACAAACACTTCTTCAAATACATCATATGAACACACACAGCTAAAATAATACATGAGAAGTATTTAAAGGAAAAGCATCTTTTAAAAGAACACCTAAACATTTCAAGTCATGAGACTGTTGAAATCAACAGGACTGATGTCATTAAAATGAACTTTTACATCAGTGTGAGAAGGGAAAAAGACATACAGAGACTGATACTTCTTCTCTATCACAAATAGCCCCAGAAAGTAAGTTTTTTTTAAATATCAACATAGCTCCAGGCATCAGAAGTCTCTGACCACCTCCTAACAAAAGCAGGTGACCCCAAGTAGTTCCGTCAGGCCCCTAGAGAAAAAGCCAGATGGCAAAAGTAATGATGATAAAAGACCAACATACTCACTTCAACGAGATGAATGGTGGAATGAAGGGTGAAACCAACCAGCAAATTCAATTTATATGCCACTGTGGTGTCTGGGGATAGGGGGTTTTATGTATGACCACACAAGCATATGAGTTTATGAGATGAAACTAAGGAATATAAATGCTAGGAAGCTAAAATCAGCAAAATGGGAAAACTGCATTTAAAGAAAATGAAAAAAGATACTATTTTAATCTCAGACAGCAATGACCCAGTTATAAAGTGACTCAGCTAAAACAATTTTTCAACATTTTTTGCAAATTCAGTAAAGGCATGTTATCAATATTTATCCCCTTCATTTCTCTTTACATATACAAACATTTGAGCAATCAAGCTTATTTCCTGTAAACTAGACTGCTCTGGGCTTTTGTGTAAATATCTCTATAGGCAAAGAACCAGAGAAGCACAACTTCTAATTATAAATATTCCAATATATGTAATCAAACCATGTGTTTCAGTGGAAGCAAGAAAAATCTATGCCAAAGCTTCGGGGATTATCCATTTTCCATATTTGTGTAGCTCAACCAACTTCAGCCCTTATCGTGTGCCAGGTAGAGAACCACACACCCTGAAATCCATCTTGCTCCCAGCTGTGCTGCCCAGGCACACAGGGCTGAACCAAATTTGGAGTTAAAAGGGCGAGAAACTACAGTGAATCCAGTGCACGTGTGATTCATGGCAAACCCCAGGTACTATCGCTTCAACAAACTCAACCTGAAAAACTGCAGTCCTGGAACAACAGGAATTACAAACAGGCAAGAACCCACTGTGTAATCAGAGCCATTCCTCTACTAAGACAGAAACAGCTGCTGTAGGGCAAAACAATATTCTCACAACCTGAAGCAGAGCATTTGTGTATTTCTGCTCCAGCACATCAAGTATTTCCTCTTGCAAACAGCCAGCCAATGGGATTTACTTCATAAACCTGCATGTTGCAAAATAAGCCTCTCTAAATACTTACGTTATAATGCGATTAATTAAATGGTGATTAACTTCCTGGGATGCACCTCTGCTTTGAGCATCCTTTCACTTAAGGAAATTATTGCTTTAACAGTATTTTAAAATCTCTCTGGCACCTAGGAGTCCAACCAAGCATCCCTCTCTGTAAAGCTCCTCTCTTGCATAACACTTGCCAGCCGAGGTGGTTGATCAATTATAGATTAAAAATTCAGTTCTCTCTTTCCCACTAGACCAGGCTTTGCCAGAGGAGCAGGGGGCTGGGTACACACATTTTGGCACTGCTGCTTGCCAGCGTATGATAAACTTCTGAGCATCAGCAAAGGGTTGAAGAATTTCAAAAAGGAAATCTGTTGCAAGGTAGACAGCCTAGAAAAAGCAGCTGGAAATTATAGTCTGGAGATTAAGGCAACTAACAAAACAACAGATATTCATGGCTGAGTTAGAGCCAAAGTCAAGACATGAAGAAAGGGTTGCCAGATTCTTTAAAAAAAAAGAAAGATAAAATAACATCCTGATAAGTCTATTTCCTCCTTAGAATTTTTATTTTTTGTCTAATATGTCATCCTGCTAGCAAATAACTAGTAAAACAATCCTAGGGGGTGTAGGGGGAAGACCCTGATTAAAAAACAATCTCTCAGAGCTCAATATGCTCTGAAACTGTAATGTCGTTCATGTAATCACAGGATAGAAAAAGGCAAAGGAACCAGTCAGCAACTGGACCAAACTGTTGTACAGGTTCATGGTGAAAGTGGAAATATCTCCCCTATTTTTTCACACCTTAAAAAATGTTGAAATGTTGAGCTCTGAGAGATTGCTACATTTAAACATCACAGAGAGACATTTTCAATGATTACTGCTCCTTCTTTGGGTACCTCCCTCTAAAAACAGAAAATTAACACAACTATGAACTTGTTAATATGAATAAAATGCATTCTTCATATTTCTAACATATTCCCTCAACAGAGATATTGTCATTTTATCCCTGTCCAGATGACAGCTTACATAGTACATGCAGCATGACCAAGCTTCTTTCTGTCACCTCAAGGTATTTCTACACATAAGAAACAAGCTAATTGCCTTAAATAAAATGAAGTGCTATCAAAATGCATCACAGACTGTGAGAAATTGACCTGGTTTTACTGTTGGGCAGCTTGTTTGGCTGGTTTGCTGGTGATATTTTTATTTACTGCTAGGTTTTACACAGAAAGTGGTGGATTCTGCTATGTCTTTGCATGTTCTTGTGTACCTGGAGCAAAAGGAGTTGGCCAGATGCTGTCCCCAAAGACAAGGCAGTCACAGAACCTCAGGTCAGTCAAATGGAAACAGTCCCTTTCTGCAGCTCTATCATCACTGCATCCCAGTTTCTTGTCAGACTAAAACACATGGAACAAACTGCTCCACCAAGGGACTGAGCAGAAAGCACTCACACTCTCACACTGCCTTCTCAAGGCCTGGCAAAGTTCAACAATAAGCCTTGTTTGGCAGCGTTATCTTTCATAAAACTGCACTCCAAATCATTAACTTCATCATATGGACCAGCTGCAGAGTGGCGCCGGAGCATTCGGCACAAAGCCTTTAAGGCCAATAGCACAGACAGACATTTCTGTCTCTGAAGGGCTGGGCAGGATGAAATACTCACACTCACCCCATGACATGCATTTTTACACACTCTAGTTCTTGTCTCCACAGGAAATGTGCACAACAGGAAGCTCAACACCCAAAGCAAACGGAGAGAGCACTCTGCTCATCCCTGCCGAGCCCTGCCAGGCCCCCACCATCTGCCTCCCACAGCCTTCACTTCTTGCCCACAAACCCCACCCTTCCACAACCCCGCCCCAACATTCCGCCCAAAAATACATAATCAAACACGGAATAAAATGGGAACAGCCCCAAACCTACCCCAGGAAGCCTGGAATCAAGCTGATTCTAGAACTCCCAGTGCCACCAGCCACCATCCCTACTCCATCTCAAATCACAGTCTGGACTGCACACTGACTACGCACGCAGCCGCTCAAAAATGTGGATAAACATACTTGGGGCAATCAGTGTCAGGCTTCAGTCCACTGCCCCAACTCCAGCAGCACAGTTACACAACCAGCCCAGCCCTCCAGCCTGCATTTTCACGCTAATCCTAGTCCCTAAATCCTTGCCCACAGACAAGTCACACAGAGGCACCCAAAATTTCAGCATTTTGCTTTGCAAACATTCAGTCCCAGCATTTGGCTTACCACAAAAGGCATGGCAGGATTCAAAAATAAACACAGCTTTACAGCACCTATTTTGTGGATTGCGTAGCCAAGCTTGCTGCTGACATCTGCCAAACCCACAGAGGCTGAGGATTATTGATAGCTTTAAATTCCCTAATCTGAATTTTTAGACAGCCAAGTCCTTACATCCACTTTCTTGGATGGTTTTTGTGTTTGTCTGAAAAATGGGGTTTGTGTTTGATAAATATACCGGCAAAACCCAAATCCCAAAGAGTGTATGCCAGCAGTATCAATACCCCAGTTATGGTTTCTCTGTTAATTTCCAAGAAAACACCAGTTACCCTTGTAAATTAACTTCATCTTAAATTACAGAAAATTGCAGAATCCACAGTGAACAGTAAATAAATTAATCTTCCAAAAATAGAGGAAAAAAATCTCATTTAAAAGCTTGAATTTGCATATAATAGAACAAGACTGCTATTCTCATCAAGAAGGTGAAGTGTAGGATTCAGAATGGTAAATCTGGATTTCTGTATTCACTCTTCTCACACAAGGAACTGTAGGATGATCCAAAGAATCATCCTAAACACAAATAAGGCCTGGGGAATATTGTGCCCTGCCCATTATCAAACCAAACAAAAACCTCAAAAACAAAGGCAAAAAAATTAAAATATGTAAAAATCACCTTTCAGTAAACACACTCCTTGCTACTTATTCCAGTGGTACTGAGCTTCCTGTGTAAGTATTGTGCATGTATAATAAACACTCCTGCTACACCTCCTGTGGGTTTTGATACGTTCTGTCTCCAGGGTACAGGGCCACTTCAGGTCAAAGACCACGCACTAATGATAAACTTACCTGATTCCTGAGCAGAAACAGGATTAATGTGGGCCCTTCTACCCTCAGCACATCAAACAGCTTGCACATTTAAAATGCACAAGTTTAGAGACGAAGTCTTTCAAGTGCATTTTTGCCAACAAACATTCTTTGTAGAGCTGACATTAGTTCTAACTTTCAGGAACAGATGTTAAAATCAGAATCTGGCTTAAGAATTAGGTTCAAGAGGGAACTTCACGTTTTTAGTCATAGGTTTTAAGTAATTTATAATTAGATGGATATGTTACTGTCAATAACTACACCTCAGCTAATATTTTGAATGTTTAACTGTCGTGTTTACAAATGTACCACACAGCAAAACACCCCAAATTCCACTGCATTTGTTATGCCAGAAAGCTTAAGACATTATTAAATTTTCCTTATGTCCCTATACAGTGTTAAAATTTTATTTATTGATTAGTTGCTTTAATACAATTAACTTTAAACAATAATTCAGTTGTTTCTGTGATGCTGAACCGAGCTGCTTGGCAACTATTCTCACCTCAGGTCTTAACTCATGAGAGAGAGTCACACCTTGTATGAATGTACTGATGAATTTGATCCTCAAGTCACAAGGCAAAACCTTTCCCACCTTTTCCAGGAAAACCAGTACTTGGCATTTAAAGGAGTGAACAATAACTACCCACTTTATTTTAAAGCTTCTAAGTTTGCAGCTTTTGAGAATGCTACATTGTAATTCAGTATGAAAGGTAAGTGAAAAGAGCCCTGTTTTTTCATTTTTCTCCTGCACTCAGCCACTTACTTACGACCTTCTATGATGCTGAATGGATAAAAGATGAAAATTACATGCGAGAAACAGCCTTGTCTCTGGAACACCATCCCAAAAACACAATCCCTCAGCTGGCTTTGAGTGCTGGTGCAAGCTTCTGCCTCCCACCTCCCTGTGCATGTCTAACCTAATCAAGCACAGAGCAGCTAGAGAAAACAAGAGTCCTGCCTGAGGATGCCAGCAGCACCATTCCAGTGCCAGCTTCCTAAAAGCTACTCCAAGCACCAGCTCTAAAGAGATCTGGCACCGAGATCCCCGTTCAGCCACCTGACCTCTAGCACGCTATTTTCATAAATATGCTCCTATGTTTAATGCAAACAACACAACCTCACTCAGTAAGCCCTTGAGGCAACTCTCAGCTTTCCTTTTCCTCTTCATAGAGGTGCTCTCATTTGCACATAGTTGGATGTTTTGCTTCTGAAACAAAACTTACACCACCCTCACGTGAACAAATACTCTTTTCTGGGTTATTCCCATTTCCTACACAGCTTAAACACACCATATTTCTAAGAGGGATGTAGGGAGGTGGGTCAGGATTGCATGTTTTCTACTGATTTTTTTCTCCCCAGATGAGTTTCTAGTTTAAACACATACAGATTCCAACCAAGATCTATAAATCTCTTAACAAAAACTGTCAGAACAAGATTTATGGAAGTGCCCTGTCCCTGGTGCTCTCTAACCCAATTAAAAACTCCTTATTGATTGTTTTGTTTCAAAATACCACCAGTCTAAAAATACTATTGTAAACAAACAGCAGTGATCCACAGATCTTTAGCTAGGAATAGGTACAAAGTATTTATCTAAGTGAATTGAGATGAAATGCAATATAAGTCCTTGTTTATTTTTGACAGGAAAAAATATATAGTTTTTGTCGGTTTGGTATTTTTTTTCCCCTCTCAGGATACACAGCTCGTTCAAAGACATCCACAAAATGCCTCAGGGCAGAAATGACAGTGCCAGAGTTTCTCCTATGCTCAGAATGTATGTAACAACAAAATATATTTAGTTTATCCATCATAAATATTTCTTTATCTATGGTGTAAAAACATAAGTTTGACTTTCATAATTTTTTGTTTCAATTGCCAGACATGTTAAGACATCTCTCTTTGGCTCACTTTTCTAGCGTGGCGGTTTTTTGGGGTTTTTTCTGTCAGGAATGACACACTTGAGTCAAATTACATGTATTCTGATTATGAATTAATGAACAACTCTGTTACACTTTAATAACAGCTCTCTCACTAAACAGTTACCATTATAAAGGTCTTACCTCAAAAATTTCAAAGCCATAGATGTCCAGCACCCCCATTACCTTCTTTCTCACTTTTGTTTGTGCCTTAAACAAAATTAAACATTGAGTCAGTCATCTGCACATTGCATACTCGGGACTCAAGACAATGAATGTATCTCATAAGAAGGCTGTCAAATACTGCAAACTAAAATGTTAAGTGTGGTTTTCCCAAAGTACACTTAATGGGAATATTTTTGTCAGCTTAAGGACAGAGCAGAGAGCAATTTGTTGAGCTGTGATACAGTTATTTGTGTGTAACAGTGTACAGCCAGGAAAAATGAAATTGGCAAATAGAGTTTTGCTGTCCACTTTGATTTAAAGGATTCCTATTGATTTTTTTTTTTACAAGCACAAAACAACAATACCTTAATGCTCTCATTGATCCTGGTAACAAGCCAGGAGAACAGCCGACTGTATAAATTCTTAGCCAGAGCATCACGGGCGTAATAAGCCTAAAGAGAAGAAAGAAGAAAAATGTTATAAATGCTGGGCTAAACCAAACATTTTTTCTGTTTCTGACATGTCTTGAAGGTGCTGTGAACTGAGTAAAACCAGCACAGGGAGCACTGGCTCTGCCTAAGCAGGCACAGGAGTCAGATCAGGGCTGCCAGGACACTTCAGCAGCAGCAGCACCTCTGCCGTCCTGGCCACGGGCTGGCTGGAACAGCAGCCACAACCAGGGCACTCCAGCTCCCTTCCTGCTCTTCCAGATGCCCACTAAGGACTCACATCCCCCATCCTAATCCTAGAAAAAGGGACTTGAGCAGCTGCAACTGGAGAAGCCACATTCCTGCTAGCCTGAGCTGATGAGACACAGGTGGCAACCACCCTGGCTCTGCAGCATTACGGGGAGATGAATTCACACTGGCAGAAAAGGTTTTTCAGCAGCCCGGGGCCTACAGCTCACATGGAATTACAGCACTTGCCCTAAATGAAAAGAGTCTGCCACAACACTTGCAACATGTGCTTTGTGTAGGACTGCTTGTTTTTTCATTCTCTGCAACATTTGCCTATCCCTCATCCTTTAGAGGTAATTCACACACAAAACCAAAGCATCCAGTATCTCTGAACATTTAGAAACCACTGAAGAAAAATCACACGCTTGTGATTTATTCAGTGCAGCCTGTCAGTTGTAATTTTTATTGGAGTAGTTATTGATTGATTTATTGATGCAGAATAAATTGCCATTTAAAATTATTTTTGCCTTTGAAATCAGGACCTCTTTTTACCCGAGCCACATTTAGTGTTGTTGAAATCAGGACCTCTTTTTACCTGAGCCACATTTAGGGTTGTTGAAATCAGGACCTCTTTTTACCTGAGCCACATTTAGGGTTGTTGAAACTTTCTCTTGCTTGGCCTCAACCGTGCGGAAGCTGAAAGCTCTCTCCAACACAGACTGGTCTATACCTGTCAACTCGCAGATCTCCTTGAGTTCTAGCAAGAAAAAGCAAAGTGTAAATATAATGAATCCTTCCTCATCTTTGCTTTTTCTTTCCCAAAACTACCAGCTTTTAAGAAGTGTGGTATTTTCCCAAAATGCTCTTCAACAGAAGTGATCCCCATTCACACTCTCTCCCCACCACCCTGCCAAGGCAAGTTTTTAAAAATATGCACAGCAGAAGGAAACAGAGTTACTGGTTTTGAAAGCACTTCCTATCCACTTATTTTTGAGAAGAAATTTTCCCTCCATTTATAGCAGACTACTTTTCATCACGAAAAACTTTCAGATGAAAATGAACTTTCAAAATACATCAGCTGCAAAAATATCACCAAATGAATCTGACATTACAGGCAGAGATACTGCAAAATAACAAAAATCCTCCACTGCAGAAAAACCAAGCAGCTACAGAAAGGCACAGAACCATTTAACATTTTAGAACAAAGTGTTAATAAAGTGGAAAGACAAAAAAAAAATCATTTTTGGAATTTCCAACAGAACGACTGAAGTTGCACAGAATGCAGCCCATATTTGCCTGAGGGCGAGCTCTGGAAACAATCTAAATTAATTCACATGTAAGGATATTGTATGTCTGCAGAAACGACAAAATTAATAATGACTTCAGACAAATTAGTGGCTTTCCTCCCATCACTAATCTCATCTTACCATTTTTATCTTTGATTTTACTTTCATCTAGGCCATTCGCACGAGATTCAGGCTTAAATTCGATATTTCCCAATTTCAGAACGGCTGCCACTACTTCAAAAACCGACTGTGTTTCATGATCCATAAACCCAACAATCTGCATTGCATTCTGGAAAGGGGACAAATAAAATTATGAGATAAAAGCATCTACATTTAAGCAGATCATAGTTGAAAAATTCACATTTATCTGCATTAGCATAAATTACAAATGGTTCATGAACACTTCTGCTACTGAAAGTACATGGTATAATTCCCATGCTTAGATAAGTAAGTTTTTTAATACACAGGAGGTGTGAAAATGGAGCTGGCATTCAGTCCAGTCCACTTCTAGGACTCATTCAGTATTTGGGTTTCTAAAACGCTGTACTTTTTTTAGACACTTAATTTAGTTTGTAACCCAACCCAATTTTTCACAGTCAAATGAACAGGTACTCCTGGCTTCTCAGACCAGTCACTTTTAGAATCTAAGTTTGCATGCACTGGGAACAAAGTCCTGTATCCATCTTGTCCCTGAGTACAATCAAGCAGAAACGGGACAGCAAAATCATCTTGAGAATCATCCCAGTCCCCCTTTTCTTTGGGCTAGGTCAGCATCACCTGGTCCATGAGGCTCAGTCCCTGCTGTCATAAGCTACTACATAATACAACTTTTCCCAGGATCTGACCAAGGCATCTGGGCTTTTTTTTTCCCCCCTTCTTTTGTTTTCTTTTTGTTTGTTTGTTTCTTTTCGGTGTGGGGGAGTTTTGTTTGGTTGGTTTTTTTTCTTTTTTTATTCTTCTTNGTGGGGGAGTTTTGTTTGTTTTTTCTCTTTTTATTCTTCTTTTTTTGGGTCTTTTTTGTATTCCCATAAGAATTCTCCAGAAACTTGATCCTATTTCCTGGTTGCATCCAAGATTCCCTGTGCAAGCACGCTCTATCCCAGTATGAAGAGTGCCAGCACTCAGGAAAGGTGGCCCTCCCAGCCCAGCCCTGCATGAACAGACAGACCGAGGGCCATAAGAGCCCTGCACTGGTGTTGAGTGTGCAGCCAGCCCCTGCTCCTTCCTACCCTGACTGTTCTGAAGTTTGAAGCATCATCCACGCCATTCACTCTGGCAGAATCAAGGCCCAGGTAGTTGTATCTGCTGAAGTCCCTCTCCAGTTTGAGTTTGCCTAACAAATCAAATTAAAATATCATTAGTAACAGCATTCTTGTTAGTAGCAATTTTATCCCAGAACCAGCATTGTCAGGAACTGTTGTAATTATTGGATTTTCTTCAAGGATCTTTTAATTATTAGCCTTCTGAATAAGACCAGGTTTTCTAATTCATTTATAATACATTGCTAAGCCAATTCTGACTCAGGTATCTGGATAGTATCAAGGCATCTGTTGACTTCAGGTATTACCAGTGCCGCTACCACCAATAATTTGAAAAATGAATCAATATGACATTTCCCACAAAAGATGATGTACATGGAATAGCACATTAAATATAAAGAACACTCATATCTGAACATGGCACAAGGGCAACACTTACAGAGAAACTCTTCTGATGCACCAGACAGGATCTGATAGAAAATGTGGAAGTTTCTTTCACCTCTGGGCTGCTTAACAACACGAGACTTCTCTAGTAGATCTAAAGAAACAAACAAAAATCTCACAGGTCAGGGACAGACTGCTGGAGCAAAACCCCTTAAAATGAATATAACCCTCCATCATTTTCTACTTCATTGCTTTATATCACCATCAGTAAACCAGAAGATGATAAATGGCAGGTGTGACCCTTATCATAGTATATCAGTATCTCAAATATTTCTTTGAGCAAGTGGCAAACCCAGTGCACTTGTAAAAGCTGCAGTGTATGAGCTGCAAAGAGAATTCAGGTGAGGGAGGCAACATGCTCAAAAGATGTTAACTGATTTACAGTATAACCACAAAATTAAGATTTGGTGAGGATGGGTGAAGGTTTGAAAAGAGGCAAAACACTACCAGGCTAAGCACATGAAAGATGGGTAAATGAAAAGGGGAGACCAAACACAGAAAGCATTTAAACCAAATAATCATGCAGCACTTTGTGATCCTCAGGGGCATCAGACTACAAAAAAATTTCCAGTGGAGCTGACAGAAGCTCCATCCTGATATACATAAAGTGAAATGGAAAAGCAGCACTTTGAAAAGCATCACTGCACTGATGGAGTAGCTTGACAGGAAGGCTGCTCTCAGTGACAGACACGTTTCTAAGCCTTGCCCACGAGGGCAGGAATCCAGGCAGGCAGCATGAGCAGGCTGACGTGTAACACCTTGCACCCACTCCAGACTCAACAGCACATTTACCACAGAGGTGACAATTCAAAGGTTGTTCAGCCTGCACTGCACTGGAAGGCTGTGGTTCACAGTGCTCCAGGAGAAGGAGGAGGAATGCAATAAGAGAACATCTGGACAGGTATCAGTGTGACCTGCTGGTTTGGTACAAAACACATGCTTTTTTCCTTCTTTTCTCACTAGCACAACTACATTTTTCCAGATAGCAATCACACACTTCCCATGTGTTTTTCTTAAGCTACATATATTCAGTGACATGGAGATAGAGACATTCAGTGCCCCATTCCAAGCATACAACAAAGGAGTTTGCCCCATGCTCCTACCATGACACACCCACCACATCCCCCTCTGACTGGGGTTAAGTTCTCTCTAAGCCTGTGCAAGAAGAGAACTCCCAAAGGGAACTCTCATCCTTCAGAATATCCACAAAGTGAGATAAGCTTTAATAAAGATAAGACACAGGGAACACCAAGTCATTACATGGGGTTGTTAAACACCTCCCGATGATGGAATATCTGAGGTGTATTCTACTACACCCTTTCTCAGATTTCCATTCCTGCTGAAACCCAGCCTGTTCAGTCTCAGCATTCTGGGAAGTTTGAGGCAGCACTCAGGTCAGAAACCTTTGTGCTGCAATCCCCCACCCCAGTCCCACCAGGGAGGAGCAGCTGGGGAGCCCCTGGCACAGCAGGGCTTAGCCTGAGGGGGGGTGGATCTGTCCTGGGGTTCTCTCCATGAACAGAGGAGTGCAATAGGGTGTGTTCCTATTTCTGCTGGCTGCAGGCAGTGCCTGCTGCCTGTGCTGCCCACTGTAATTACCTCATTACATCCCTTCTCATGGAATAGGAAATAAAGACCCTTCTGAAGGGTCTCAAGTAACTTCAAACCACAAAACTACACAAGTCTTCGGAGTCCCTCCTCCACAAACTACAGCGAGTCAGGTTCAAATATTACTTTCTGCTCTAATAATTAGCCAGTGACAACAATGACAAAATTCAGACAGTATTATTAATCTTCTGATTGGCTAATAGTAGGACAAGCTTCAAGTATTTATCGGCTGAGAGAGGCTGATCCCCCAACCAAGCATTAATACTTGGGCTGGGAAAGGCAAGGTGAGCAGCAGGCAGTTCAGAGCTGTGCTGGCTGTGAAGCTCTCCAGGCAAGTGTTGGAACAGATTGCAGCCAAATTTAATCTCAAAAAAATAAACAACTTCAGCTCCCACAGTGGCTACACACACTTCAGGAAATGGCTGTATTCTCAAAGGATATTGAAGCAATGTGGTTTGGCTTATTTGGGTTTAAAAATATTCTACCTATAAATTTACTCAAATGCTGTCATAAAAGCCCAGCTACACATCCTGGCAAAGTATTGTATGCAAGCCTTCTAATCACATGCATGCCTTCAGCAGATTTAAAAAACAGGTTCCTGAATGTATGTGAAATTAGTTATGTTTAGGAGGATAACTGTTTTGGTTTTTTCACCAGTTTATCTTATTTATATATTTTTAGAAGCAACAAAGTTAACCAATTAAAAATTAGTTTTGAAAAGTCCTAACATTTCATATTCTGTCAGCCTTCATAATTGAGGAAAAAAGCTCCAGAAAGCAGTCACTGTCAGAAAATCAGATATTTTCCTTAACAAAGCAGCTGCTGTCAATTCTTTTTCAAAGCTGTGCTCATTGGGTGTTTTTTCCTTTTCTTTCTGTTCACATGCAGACTGAAATCAGACTTGTAAGACAGATCCAGACCATCTGCCCAATTCCTCAGAAAACGTCTTCCCTCCGTTTGCCCTAATTAGCATTTTAACAGATCGACCACATATACCAGCAACTTTTGTGTGAACTCCCACCCGATTACCAGTCCTGTGGATCCAAAGAGGAAAGACAAAGCTGCACCTCAGGTTGCTGCACGTGGCCACTGGGTGATTCTGCTGGCAGTGTGGACAGATGGTGCTCATCCATGCGAAAATCCACAGAACCAAAAACCCCCAAACTCTCTCTACATTACATTTTGTTCCATGGTCCATATGAATTATGTATAGGGACTGCACAGAATTACCAGGAGAGCTCATACAGAACTGCACATGGTGTGTTGATGGGTGAGGTGTTATTTCTGCATTGTCTAACAGTGCTTCTGCTTCAACGGGAACGTTTAACTTGTTGCATGCACCAAAGCAACTGGAAAAATTAAATTGCCTTGGAAAAGTTCAACCTTGGAAACACTTCTTAAATTCATACTGTCTGAATACCCATCAATTCAGATTACTCAAAAGCCAGCTACAGGCCTCAGGTTCTGAAGATTTTTTGTTATTCCTAGATATCACTGTTTAAATGCAAGAGATCTGTCTAAGCACCCTGCTAAACAATTTGAGTGAACATAAAAGAAAAAATAAAAACATGATGAATACTTTTGCAAACTCTAATGCACAACTTTACGCAATTTTTATTTTTGGTTAGTTGACCCATGAACTCAAGTGATGCAGAAATGTTTATGATATTTGTATTTCTCTAAATATACTAGAAATCGAATCAACATTCAAGAAAGGAGTAAGTAAACACTAAAACCAAAATATGACACTACCTTGGTACATTCTAAATAATCCAGGAGAAGTTTATTTTAGTCATAGTCTCTTCAGCTGGCCATGACCAATGACCTTTTAGCTGCTCAACAAAGTTACAGAACACGTTCTAGTCACAGCAGCTTATTTCTATAGCCACATTTTATCTTTTCCTACCTTGATTATATAGCTGTCATCAAAAAAAGTCACTGATTAAAAAGTTCCTCATGAACTTTTCCCTATTATTCCCTCCAAGTTTATTATAATGTTCTCTTGGGTAAACTGATCCATAATTGTGTCAATCAAAAACAACTATATGGGCAGTACATGCATTGACAATGACTGCACAACATTAAGTGTTAAATCCTCATTGTTGAAGTGATGAATGATGTTAAGCTAATCAAAATGTTTAATATAGTTTGTAGTTTGTTTTTACAAACTCTTCATAGTTTAGACAAAACCTAAACTAAATGGTGGCAACCGTGCAAAGAGGAACACCAAGGGAGATGTTGCAACAAGATTAAAAAAAAAATAAATCAAAAAGAAAATCAACAAGAACGGGTATCTCTTCCCATAATGTCTAATTGTCCAATTTGTGCAATATTTCCCTAAGCAAAAGAGATTTCCAACAGCAATCACATAACAGCTCAGGCTGTAGATTTCTCAATAAGTGGGCAATTACTTCCGACTTTTAAAATGAACAAACAAGTTGCAAAAAAGAATAAGTTGCAAAGTTATCACTTTGTTAGCTTTAAAAAAAACAAGTTGTTGCCTTAGATAAACATCATAGATTTCTTTCATGCTGCTGTTGGAAAAGATGGCAAAACAGGGCCCTTTCTTAATCTCTTGTTATTTGGACTCTAAGGACATTGTGCTGGTTAAAAATGGCTTTTCCAGATCAGGCATTGCACATCCTTTACTTCACAACCTGTGCCACTGTTGTCTCCTACTTAATCATTAAATCACTGAATGGCTTAGGAAAAAAGATTAGGAAAGATCACCTAATGATAAAAGCCAGGTATTTTTCAGCAGGAAATTCAAGGTGAAACACGAAAATTTAAGACTTACAAAAATTCTGGGAAAGGTATTGTAAGATCCATGCTTTTTAAAAGGTCTAAACTATTGTAAGTGTGAACATTTTGAGCTGTACTATGCAAAACCGCTTCAGCCATCAAATTTGGTGCACACAAAACCAGTCACAAACCTAACGAACCAAGTGTGCACACAAACACTGCCTCAAGTACAAAACAGATGCAGCGTCTGTGGACAGTCATATTTTAGAGCTGAAAAAAGCTACTGCATTTAGCACCTATTACTTCAAAACCAAACATACCTATTTTTACGTAAGATACGTATTATTGTGTAATTGCAGGTGGAAAAGAAACTACCGTTCTCCTTTCTCGCATCCTCACTAACAGAGTAGTCATAATAAATGGAAAACTAAGAATAGTATTGATCTTTTCTGTAATTTATTTCCACAATCTTACATCCAGCTGAGAGCAACACTCCAACGCTGCCTTTACTCGTAAGTGCTCTGGAAAAAAAGCCTTCTGAGTGCATAAGTGCTGACAAGACTGTCCACTGCAACAGCAGTGACTGTGAACGCCCTGCAGGAGGGCAGAAAGAGCAGATACACCTCAGACCCAGTTCAGAGAGAGGAAATGTAAATGCCATTTCCCTGTTTGCAGGTGCCATTTAAAGCAGCAACACACCTTCAAGCAGGGACTGATGTTTGCTACTAACCAGTGATGGGATGCCTACAGTCCCAGGTGGCAACACACCAAGGGTTTCATGTCTGGCAATGCTCACAGGACTAGTTTGGATTTCCTAACCCCACGCACATGAAAGAGGTCACCCGAGAATGGATGGGCTGGCTGGCAGCTGGCACCAGGACTGAGAACCTTCCATGGGCTCCAGCATCTCCCACCCATTAGGAAAACGAGCTGGGACCTCCACAGAAAGCTAACAAAAAAGGGAGTACTAACAACTCAGGCTTGCAGCACACCTCAGTCAGCCTTCTTCATCCTCCTACTCACCCCCACACCCACTGGGGGAGGATCAAACAAATGCAACACATGCTGCCTTGTAGTCTCAGGGGAAAGATTCCTGACTGAAGTAAAATACTGAAAGTTTGCATAAATTACATTCATTTCAAATTTTCCATTCCCAATTTCTTTCCATGATGATATAACAATATATCAATTTCCTTGGAAACCAGCACAGTTGGAAGATCTGAGCTGCCATGTACTGTAATGAAATGAGACTGCACAGATTTTACACTGTTCAAACACAACATTATCTTCAGTTCGGGTACATACCAGTTCTGAATTTAGAGATGCCACAAACCCCTTCCACTTCATTATTTCCATTCTGATTTTACTCAAAAGATTTACCCTTCCACTGATGGCACATTAAATGTTTTGGATCTATCAGCTGGACATTCCCACTGGCTGCCAACAGGACAGGGCAGACATGCAGTGTGCACTGCCATGATAATCTCACCCTCCAGCTCCACCCTGTGAAAGGTTCACTCCCAGGTTGACCCCTCTCTTTAAGAAGCAGGAGCTCATTGAAGGGCACCATTGAATGGCCTGAGGGAAGGCCACAGCAGCATCAGCCACTACACGAAGGGTCACCACGGGCAGAGTGACCAGCCTTCCACAGAGCTTCACAGCATTCCAGAGCAGGACAGAACAGGCCATTCCAAAAGAGAGCTTTCAACCTAATGGGTCTCTGCTTATCTACACCAGCCTGATAAAATTAGTAGCTTATCTTGGCTACCATTCTTGCCACCAAAATAACCTGGATGTTCACTGTGTCTGCTTCAAGCCACTCACAGTATGAAATGTATCTTGGTGATATAGGCTGTGGCACAAAAAGCCCACTACTTTTATTGATGTTTGGAAATCAAGCTGGTCAGAAACAAATATTACAGTTCAACCAAAGCATTATGATGTCATCTTCACATCATATTAATACCAAACCAACAGATGGTCAGAAATCAAAGAATATTTACGAATATTTTCATAATCATACTTTCCCTTTTAAGGATAGGAAACTTCAGCACTACTTGACTTCATTCTTGATGAATTATGAAGACAAATCCTGATTTTGACTTAAACTAGAGTAAATTCTGAGTGGTGTAAAAGAATTTAGGTCCCCAATATCTTCAGAATGGTGATGCCTCACAGAAAAAGAAACATTCGTGTTGCAGTACAATGCTGCAGATGTGTGGAAAAGATCTAAGGCAGCACAAGCAACTTGCTTTGAAACTGAAGAGAATTTAAAATCCCTTTTAATGAGAGATGGATGGAGTACCAAATTTTGCAAACATTTAACCAAAGATGAGATACATTAACATGCTGCTACAGGAACTCAGTATTTACCTGTGACATACCCTGCCAAGTATGGAGTGTTTCATGGTTCAACAAGTAACATCTTTTCCACAACAGGGCTTACACATCAGGTCTTTATTCTTAAATTGAAATTAATCTCCTTGCTATTAGATATTTATTACATGTGACAAGACAGAAAGAATGCCTAAAATAGGCATATTTTAGATAGATCCAAAAATATGTCTGCCCTTTGATACATATGTCATCACAACAGTACAATTACACGTAATGTTATAATTACACCATGCAGAGATTTATGGGGCAGATAAACTACAGAGCAACTATTTAGATTGCCTTTTGATATGACACAATAGTTTAATTACATGACTCAGTGCAGTACTTTCAAAGACAGACTGTTAAATGTCCACTCTTACAAAGGAGGGTTCATTTTTATGTATCTATTTTGAATGCGAAATAGAAAGAAACAAATAACAGCCTTTTAGAACCTTTTCACTCACATTTAATTATTATGAATATATTATGTTTGGCCCCTAATTTTGTTGACTGCCAAATGTCAAAGCTAATAGGTAGCCATAAACACTTATATAGTGACTAATTTGAGTTTCAAGATCTACTCTGTCACAAAAATCATGCTCTTCAGGCACAGTTCCAAAAGGTGACCTGGTCCAGAAAAAATGTCTGCCCACTGAAAAAAGCCAAAACCTACATTTATGTGCAAAATTCTTCACAGTGTTTTAAAAATGTTTATGTTATGTATGGAGAGTATAGTTCACCTTGGGTGAGTCCCATTATTTCACAACCAGTAAAATGCCAATGGAGTCAAAAGTCACATCTTTAGAAGCAGCGATGAATTTGGCTGAGTGGAAAGAGAGGTCGAGGCTAGGTCAGTGACACCTAGTATAGTCACTCACTGCCCTCTTCCTCCCCTTTTAAAAATAAGAAAACCAAACAAATATAGCTTTATATAGCACAGAGGAGGAATTTATTTTAAAAGCTGCACTTAAACCCTCAAAAGAAAAGCAAGTCAAAGCATTCTGGGCTGCCATTCAGTTCCCAGCCTTTTTCCTCCCAACTGAGAGCTGGTCAGAATTTCTGAATTGCTACAGGTGTCATAAAAGCCTCTGAGGCCACCTTTGCCTCCCTAAACTCAATAGATGTTCATCCTCTCTCATTATAAACCTTTTCCTACACTTTGAGGTGTATAAACTAGCACAGAAGGCTTTGGTTCCAAGTGAACACACTCATCTCATGGTGATCTCCAGCACACTTTGTACCACCCTTGCAAATTAAAGGACAGCATCATCTGGACATCATCTGCCAAAAATACATGACCCATCAAACCTAGTGACACAACTGATTCCAGGGATTCAAGCATAAAAAGACCCTCAGATATCCATATTCATCTGCCATCAGCTTCAGAGACGACACACAGACTCACACACATCACTCAGAACCTTTGAAACAACACAGTAAATTCAATATTCATGCTTACTTCGAGTCTGTTTTCATTTACTCTAAGGTATATTATTCAGCACCATAACAGCAATCAAATTAAAAAGCAGAATTTATGACATGATGGAGAGAGATTCCAGTAGACAAACACCGTTGATCTTTTCAGTAATTTAACCATCTTCCTTTTTATACAAAATATGCTGATACCAAAATTAATACTCACAGTTGCTTATAACTCCCCCAAGTGGGTCACCCTTGAAATCAAACTCAATATCCATGTATTTTCCCTGTGAAAGCAACAGATTTTAAGAATATAATTTCTGCTTAAGAAAAACTGCTCAAAACATTGTTTAAGTTAGTTGGTTTAAAGGTTAGAAGAGTGATTTGACAATCTGCTGTCAGATTTTTGAAAAACAGAAAATTATTCAAATCTTCCAAGACGTTATCACAGCCAGGGATTTTTATGAAAACAATGTACTGGGAGAATGGTGTGTTGTGAGTAAAAGCAATAATCGGGTCTGTAAAGCAACCCAGTAACTTGCTCAGTTTCTAAGGTCCTATGAAGAAAACACACATTACACAAACTTCCATCGGAGTGCCAGGAACACCAAACGATCCCTGCAGCCATTTAGGTATCACCATGCTTATTTACTGAAGGATGCAGGAAGAAACTGTCTTGCAGGCAGCCTTCTTTTCCTCAGTGGGAAGTCTCAGAGCGTGAATCGAGGCAGCTGAAGGAGAGCCACTCAGTCTGGCCCGAAGGAGCGGCTGGCAGCGAGCGCCGCTCGCAATCGCGGGACGTCTGTCCCCGAGCGCGTGCCTGCCTTGTAAAAGTGATGGATTTCTCCCGCTGAACTCTTTCCCTCGTAACTCAGGAGACCAGAGGCAACAATTAACGGGCTGTCACCATCCAAGTGATTTCAATCCCGGCCATGCTGGCGCAGTGTGTTTCCTTGACTTCTGCCTGACTTTTCCACATCACAGAAGATCGCTCTGGTCTTTGCATCACTTTAATTTATTTGACAAGTGCTTAATGTAGTAACAGCTACATTTAACAGTGACAAAACGGACAGACCCACACTGTGCAGAAAAGGCAAAAGCAGTGCTGCTCGCATTGGCAAGGCAGTTAAGAAAGATAAAAGCAGCTGGTGGTAATTCAGCCAAATTCCACCCTCTGGCGCACACTTAACAGAGGACAGTGTTCACTGTGAGGGGGGTGAGCCACTGGAACAGGCTGCCCAGGGAAGCAGGGCCAGCTTGGACAGGGCTCTGAGCAACCTGGTCCAGTGGAAGGTGTCCCTGCCCACGGCAGGGGGTTGGAATGAGGTGGTCTTTAAGGTCCCTTCCAGCCCAAATAATTCTAAAGATTCTATGACGAAACCAGCACACTGAAAAGCCTTGTGTTTATACTTCCTTATTCACTGCATTTAGGAAGAGATTGGGTTTTGTTTATTTTTCTATTTTACTTTTTATTACAGAGCATAAAAACCCAAGCACTTTACGCTGACTCACTCAAAGATACTTTCTAATTTACTGGGTATTTTGTCAAGATTAGCTTGACACTACTTAAACTCTATTTTCCTTGCTGCCAGATGGGGTAGCTAGATGGGACAGTACTTGTACTATCTTGTTCAAGGTTAATTCTGAGCTGATTTGAATTTCACAGATAAAAATATTAAATCAGATAATTAAATTTTCATTTCCCAAGGACTGGGGCAGCTGGGTGTTTCCAAAATTATTTTTAGCTCTGTGTTTATAAGCAAGGACTTGAAAGGCAAAATAGTTGTTAGTTGCACTTTGTCCTGGAAAGACTTCTGGGCTGTCTGCTCATCATTTCTGTAGTATGTCATGTCTGATAATTGCAGTGTTTCTACCCTTTCTATTGAAAAAAAAAAATTTAAATCTCTACAGATGCCCCAAATGTTGGCCCTGCCTTTGTGATGAAGGCCCCTCACTCTGTTCACAATCAGAGGCAGTGAGCTGCAGAAGGAGCGTTCATAGACATGTGGAACATCATCAGCTCTTGACAATTAGAAGGGAAGGGAGGGGAGGAAATCTCCCAAGTGGAAAAAAAAAAGCCACTCTCCAGTCTCACCATGTCCAGCACTTTTATCCATTTGCTTTTACTCACAACACACCACTCTCCCAGTGTATAGAGCTTCCTTCTGTTGTCGGCTTTACACATCTCACAATATTACTCATCTGGGCACAAGTGAGCAAATGACAGAGCTGTATTCAGCTTTCTGATTTTAGCAGGAGAAACCACGATAAGTACCCACACTTCTGAACCTCTCAACTCTACCTTCAACTTTTCTGGTTTTCCAACTGTCAATTCTGATATCACATTCAGTTTCATGCCCAAAAAAGGCTGAATTCAGCCAGCTGATTATAAAGAATTTAAGAAAAAAAGTAACATTGCAAGTGTTTATATTAAAACTGAAGTTGTAAACACATTTTGAAACATTATAGAAAGCTAATGGGAACCTAAAATAGTAATTCTAACAGAAAAAATATATATACATATGAATGGAAAACAAGATCACATGGAAAGATCAACTTGCTAAGCAGACCAGTTGCTGGACACATGGTCTGTGACACTAAAGCCATCAGTGCCAAAAAATTAAAGAATCCAGCTGCACTGTAATTATGTTTTCATCCGGTCACAGGCTGCCACATCCTAATTTTGTTTACTCTTTTTCAGCCTCTACTTTGATATTCAATTGAACTCTACGCCCGTATCAGAAACCAACAAGATTTCTGGCAAGGAGGTGAAACGTCTTTTAGGAGGGGTCACTAACAGTGCTCTGCTAACACACTGGGGAAGGAGAACATGCTCCAATGTACAAAATGAAATACTGATTGTTGCTGAAGGTGTTTGCCTTCTTCAAACACCACAGTCCTCATACAACTACAAGAAAGCTCCCCAAATTACTCATTCCCTCTTTACAAATGCCTTGATACATGGTAAAACAGAAATAGCCAACAGCACAGCATGCTCCTCGAAAAGGATTGAAGAAAATACTTACAAATCTAGAGGAGTTGTCATTCCGCACAGTTTTGGCATTTCCAAAAGCTGGAGAAAGAGAAAAACAAGTATGACAAGCAAATCTATCAGTAAAAAAAATATTTAAATGCTAAAATATCTAGGTCTGCTTATATATTTAAAGGAATTACAGACTTCTGAGAAACAATACCCTGTTCATTGTATGGGCATCAGTCCCTGGGGGCAGAGTGTGACAGACATGATCACAAATGAGAAAAACCTATAGGAGTCCAAAGAAGTTTAGTCTCAACACTTTCCTTGTTTAAAAAAGCCAAAGAAAAACATACAAGAGGAAATGGTTCCAAAACAAAACTGCACCCATATTAAGCATATATCTTTGGGGTTTGAATCAACAAATTCATGATTTTATTACCAAATAACTTTAATACAGGAAATACTTCTTCCTCTTCATTTCAGAGGAAAAAAATGAATCCTAGTTCCCAGAACAGAATATGTTAAAAGGTGGAGGCCAGAACTGAGGAAATTACAGAATGATACTTAAAAATTGTTTGCATAGGACTGTTTAATCAATGCTTTGAAATGGATTTATTTACACCATTTCAACTCATTAATCCTACCTTAAGCTGAATATTAATCAGCTGAAATCAGTCAGATTTACAATCAAAGTTTGTCTTCAGCTTGACCTAAGCTAGCTTTCTGAATAGTTTGGTTTCAATTTCTTTAGCTCAAGTTTTATGACAATGAAAATTCTCTGAGAAAGGACTTCCCAGGGCTACATTCAGATGGGAAGTCACCATCTTACAGCGTGGGCAGGACAAGAACTCAGACTGGAGGACAATTCAACCTCTAAAACTCACACATTGTCCAAGCACATGGAGTCAAACAGGAGTGTCCCCTATATCAATAGGTACAGCACTCCTACTTCCAACAAGAAACTTTATTTATCCCAGTATTTATTTACATAGCATATATACTTTCAAAGATCAAGTCAAGTCAATGTTTTTTGGACAGAAATAAATACATGCCTTTAGGCTTCTACAGACTTGCATGAGTAGACTTATTCTTGACCAAAGAACTAGAGCCAAAATGAAAAGTTTGTTGATCCTAAAGGCCAGGATAAGTGAAAGAATTGTTTTTAAAATCTTTATGCCCTGCAATAAATCATCTTTTCAACAACCAAATCTCTGAGCTGCATTTTCTTAAACACAGTGCTGAACAGTAGAGTCATTTATAACTGCATGGAGTCAAGCACAAATGTTCCATTATAAAGTGTGAGACACATTCCTTGGTTTTCCCTAAAGTTCATTGTTTCTAAAAGTTAATTTACAGTAGCAACTGTAGTTTAAAAAAAAAATAATCCCATAAGATAAATTATGCATATGTAACATTGATGTCATTTTCTTGCACTGCAGTTTGACTAAAACAGAGCTACATAACCAAAGAAAAATAAATCTGACCACAAATGCTTAATTTCTCTCTAAAACCTATATAAGCAGCCAGACTTGCTCAGTTTTTATTCCTTATGGAATAAGCCAGACCTTCCAAAAAAGCTAAACAGGCATTGCCAGCACATCAAGTAGAGCAAATAGTACCTTAAAATGATAAGGCAATCTTCAGCAAGCGTAGCTGATTCCTCTGGCATTAAAACAAAGCTTCACAAGCCAACAAGAAATCAAACACATTTGGCAGTCCCTGGGGAACAATCTAGCTTTGGCAAGAAAAGCCTCTGCACCCACCATGCCATTTCTGCCTATATCTGAAATCTGCTTCCAGAACAGAGATAAAACAACGCAGCTCTTCTCTATGAATCCAAAACAATGGAAGGCTGCAATCCCCCCATTCAGCTTTAAGGGGAACACAGCTGATCATCAAAGAAAGGCTTATCCAGCACTTCTATTATTCTTAAATGTCAACATTTCATCCTTTCTTTACAAGTCTTTGCCTACAATTTCTGTTTTGTGTACAAAGACCACATTTTAACCATCCAGTTCCCCACTGCTCTCTGCCCACTTTCTTGTATTCCCTTTCCTTTTCTTTTTTACTTTTCCCTCTGTTCTCAGAGGGTGTGCTTGTAGAGTGCTTGTCCTCTATAGACTCCAATTCATCACATATAAGCAAGGCAATAAACACAACGTTGACACTCAACAGTCTTTACAAACACCACATATGATATGGCCATAATGCAAAATTGTCTTTTGACAACTGGCTTTGTCTCAGCACCACAACAGCTTCGAGAATTCTGGGAAAGACTGAACCAGGAATCGACACAATAGACCTAAATAAGTCAATGCTAACCAAGGAACTTCTGAAGGCAATTATTAGACAATGGGACAAAACTGCAAGCTTTGAGGATCACATATCCTATCTCCAGGGGAAAAAAAAAAAAAAAAAAAGAAGATCCTGTTTCTGGCAGCCAACATCTTTAAATTAAAATTACTAATTAAAAAAAAAAAGTCTTCCATGGGAGAGCAGGCATGGCAGTTGTCAGGAAGACATGCCAACAGTCACCAGACCCAGGGAACAATAAGTCTCAGGGAACAACAGGCATGCATATGGATTGGCTTAGTTTTTTCTAAGATCCATTTCTTCACCCCTTTTTTTTTCCTAAAAGAGAAATAATGTCTTACAGAGCTTGTTTGTTTACTAGAGACTATAATAATATGATTTGAAAGGAAATGAATCAGAGGGACTGAACTGAAGTCAAGTCTTTTGATACAGACAAGCATCATCAAGGCAGGGTTAAGAAAGGGTAAGCCCGCTGAGAGCAGCAGGAGGAGGCTGGGAAGTATGACCTAACTTCCTAAGCTCTTCCTTCATGAGGGAAACCATTTTCTTCTCAAGAAAACCTTCACAGAACTGAACAAAAACTTGCAGCTGTATTCACATGAAGCATCTCCTATGGTTTTGGACACCAAATAACAACGGAACATCACCAGGCACAGTTTTCCAAACCAGCTCAGCTGGAACACCAGTACACACACAGGTAATATGCTTGTACATACTCTGTGAGATTCTTACCTTCAAGGACTGGATTTGACTGCAGAAGTTGTTCTTTTACTTGATTAACCTCTGCCCCTTTTCCACACACAGCAGCTACATATGACATGACAAGTTTGCTCGCCTCTGTGGGGGAGAGCCAAATAAAACAGTGATAAGCATTGGCAAAAAGGCTTATTTTATTATTATTTTACAGACTAAATCTCTGTCACGTTTTCTCAATGCCAGACAGGAACTGTGAGCACATTCACTTCAGTTTTCTCCTGCACTGTTGTACCATCTGGAAATGCAGAAGGAGCATACCCTGCTAGGAGACCCATGCTACTACATCAGCAATGCTCTTGATTTAAATACCCATAGACTCTACCCAAACTAAAAAAAAACCACCACTGGATACAGCATGTTACCTGCTCCTTTTTCATTTAGCCTCACTAAGAGGCATTCTTCAAGGGAAGAACATTATCCCCTGCTGACACACTGGAAATGTTTTAATCTAGCCTGAAAATAAACAGGCTCAGGCAGTTTCAAGACACAAAATTCAATCAGTTTATATCAGCAGATATACAACCAGTGCAAACATACAGCACTTGTACACATGTAATTACAACTCTAAACTACAAGCAACTGAGTAACTGCAACATCACATAATGTGCTGCAGTCTGTTTGGAAGTATGACTAACAGGGAAAAAGAAGTATTCATTTAAACAATGAAACTAATTTGGAGGTGCTTCTAACAAAGTCTGTAACAATTTTTGGACTCCTAAAGCTGGGTTCATAGGGGTGTCAACCATCCATGATAGAAATGAAGATTAGATAATCCATCCAACCCTTATGTATTTGCTGGTCAGGAAAAAGCAGCTGGAGAATGATTCTGTTTATAAAGTGAGTCTGTGATGGTTACTATGATGCAAGACAGTGAAATTTGAGGCAATATTGGCTGATATACGATGTAATTACTAACAGCTGGAAACCCTATCAATTCAAGACTGTGGTCATAAAAAAAATCATATTACTTTTATAACAGATCTTCAGAGATCTGTTACAAATTTAAGGGTCTCATTTCAGGAAAGAACTGACAGATGAGATGTTATCCCTTGGATTTTGATTTTTCCTATTTGACCAAATTTGTTTGTTAGCATTATATCACTATCCCATGTTGTAGAGAAAACTGAGCAAACCTGCCACACAGGAAGCAAGCAGGGAGCAAAAACTATAGGTGTGTTTGTGTTCAGAAGGCTCCCATCTCCTTTATTTGTGCCTCAAACCCAGCTCTCCTTTTTAAGGATCTGTTCCCTCCAGAGCTTGGAATTACCAAATTATTTAATTTGAGATATTTCCTAAAACAGTCAACAGCTTTAAGCAGAGCCACTCAAACACTGAGAGAAGCATGCATCAAAGCAGCAAAAAAGCTATTACAACAGTTCACACACAATGACTTAAATACAGGCTTTGAACATCAGCAAAAGAAAATAAAGGACCTTTCTCTTATTAGGATCTCTGTTTGGCCCAAGAAATACATCAGGAAGGGAATTATCACCTTAACATCTCAAAACATTTAAATACACCACTTGTTCTGGTGATGCACCATGTTTCCTTGCCCAATGTTACTATCAGTCAACATTAAAAACATGCAGAGAAACAAGAACAAAATTGGAAGTAAATAAAAAGACCCAACTGAAGACAGTTCAGTTTCAGTTTTTCCAGGGCAAAAATGTCAAATATTCTGGCTACCAAAAATTTAAAACACAGTTATATAGTGTATCTGTACTAGGAAGTTTGTTTCCTTAACTCCAGGAACTTTTTACCCACCCCCCTGCACTACCATCCCACTTCATTTTTAATGAAAACCTGAGTTCTCACCTCATAGACCCATTTCAGCAACAGCAGTTACATTAATGTAAGAGAATATCACAGATTCCAAGTCAATTAATGACTTGAATTTCAAATCCTATGTTATTTTGTACTTACCTTTATAAAAAAGGAAAAATTCATATTATGTCCCATATGGCTATAAAAATTGCAGAACAGTCAAAATCTCTATACAAATCTAAATTTACTATGTACATATAGCAAAGTTCAACAACTCAACCTCTGGTTCACCTTTCAAATGAATAAATCAATAATATGTGTACCTCAGTTGTATGAGGTCCTCGATAATTCAGTTTGTGAGGAAATCAAGACTTTAAACAACACCAGTACAGGACTCTTTCCTAAAGTCTGAACTTCTAGACAGAACCTCAAACAATCATATTAGCAAGAACTTGGGTTTTTTAATCTACACTTTTACTGAACATGTTTTCCTGTTATTGAACTGTAAATAAGGATTATATTACAAGACTTCAAGACCTCTCAGTTGGATGCCACTAATCAAAGAGCACCAAAGACGAAGTCTACATTTTATATTTTCACAAAAGTCTTGGAAAGCAACTTCTTGTTACCTACTTTAAGTCTCGCTCAGAATAAGCACACAAAGCCCCACATAGTCTCAGATTCAAAGGAAAAATCTCTCAAATTACTTGGAAACAGATGTATGCCTTCCTACCCGCTGCCTCTTTTGCAAGTCACCTCTGTTTTAAATTGCTATCTTTGAAAATAACTGGCTTCTTTCTTTTTTTAAGGTCTACCTAAAATGTACTGCAGTTACGCAATCCTCACTTGGTTTCTAACCTTCCAGTTTAAAAACTAGCAGTCATTTTCAAGGAAATGTCAGCTTTGCCTAAGAAACTCAGTGTTCTGGCACACGAGCCAATCTTAGCACTGCAGTTGAGCACAGTGTGCAAAAGGCTGATAAAATTTCCAAAGTAATCAGCTACTGTTATTTCTTTTCCTTAGATAAATAGCATAATTCAGTTTAACGGCATGCATTTATTGAGAGACAAGTGGAAGTACCAAGTCTAGAAAACCCAGAGCATTCTGTTTTCCATGTCTTCAAGTTTCCCACCAGGACAGCCTAAATGTTTTCTGGCCCTTGCAATACTCTGTGACAAGTCAGCATTTCTTTGGTGCAGCTCTGGATACTGATGAGGACACTGTACTAAGATGAAATGGGACTTCACTATGGTGACAGTGTGAAAAAAACCACTATCTTATGTGAGTTCACACCTGCAGCAACAAGTGTGACAGCACTCACTCTCTGCAATGGCCAGACACAAAGAGTTGCTGACATCTCTCAACTCCTACAGACTCCAGTATCCCTCTGCAAGACTCTCAACAACCCTGAACGTTTTTTAATCAGGTCCAAACTGCTCCTTACCTGTTTTCCCAGCTCCACTCTCTCCTGTAATAAGGATGCATTGGTCTTTGTCCTGGTCCCTTAAAGACCTGTAAGCTTCATCAGACAGAGCAAAGCTGCAAAGAAAGAAAGAGCCAACTGAGAATTAGAAAAAAAAAACCCAAACCACCAAATAAACAACAATAATTACAATCTATCCTTCACACATCCAGGGAAAGAAAACCAACCAATAAAAACCCAAAACCCTCCAAGTGCTAATGTTCCATAAGTAATAAAAGCATTCACTTTTCAGAATATAAAGACTCACAGAAGCAAAATTGATACTTCTTCTCAGAGGCTTACTTAGACCTCCTCCAGGAACAAGCAAAGATAATATTGAAGTTTTTCTAAAGACAGCAAAGTCAAAACAAAGTAACAGAATTTTAGGGAAATGTAGTTATCTTTCTTCATTGACCAAAATGTCATATTCTTCACTGAAAAAATGTCAATGCATCATCAGGGCGTGTTCTGTCTGACAACATCTCTAAGACAAAGGAAACAGGAGACCCCTGGGCAATAACTACACCACAAACTGCAATTTCTACTCAGTAAGAAGAACTCTCACAACCTTATAAAACACTGAGCATTTTCAGCCTTTGGGTACAGCTGGACTTGTGCATGAATACGCAGAATTATTTCCCAGTAACTGTGTTCTTAACCCAGTAAGTGTGATGTCATGGAGGGAACCTAAAGAATATAATAAGAGCCAACAGATTTCCTGTACCAAAAATGTCTTTTCCTGGAGCTCAGAATATCATGACCCTGAAACTCCTGGGCTGCAATTTGAGTCCAGATGTGCTCTGCTGCCATGCAGCAACATGTATTTTGGAGAAATGCAAATGTTTTACTTATATTTAGTTTTCTTTAGTAGTAATTTTGAGACAGAATAAAGATTTTCCTTCAACTGCATTTTTCAATTAATGGAATGAAGTACTCAGGAAACTAAGCATTTTTCCCTTGGAAAAACTTAAACAAGTAGTATCTGTAAAAGGACATAAAAGCAAAATCCAAATAAAAAGGCACATGTGCATTACCCAATTAAAGAAAAAATATGATATCCAAACAGGGCCATATTTTTACATGAAATAAACAGCTGTTCAACAGACCTAGAGTTTTGTTAGATTACTGCATCTAGTAAAATATTTAATGTTTGTATGTATCCAAAAGTGGATATTGTTTATTATTTACAGCAAACAAACCACGTATGAAAAACAGACATGAACTCTCAGGTCAACATAAGATGCAGAATCGTTGCAGGCTCAACGCACTTTTCAGAAACTTGATTCATTCCTCCACAGCAGTTCAGGATCTTTGTATTCAGCTGATAACCACAAACAGATCAAGTATTTGTTTTGGACAACGTAGCTATATGGTGCTTCTTTTCACAGCCCCTTTATAGAAAAGCAAGCTCTTTGTCATGACACCAGTTAGGGGAAGCAGGAACGACACAATGCAAGCAGTGAGAGCCACACAGGGCATTTTCTAGAGGCTCCCACTGCTGCAGCTTGAAAGCTTCAAATATTAAATCCATCCATCATCAATTTAGTCCATACTTATTGCTACCACTGTCCCTTACCTCCAGGCTTCTTTCCCCAAAAAGTTTATGAAGAGCATGACATGTTGCCTCCAATCTATCATCAGGTGCATGTGCACCATTTCTCCTTCCTCACCCCTCACCTGTATGAGACTCATCTCATATTTGCTTACTTGGGTTTTGGGTTCATTTGCCTGTTTGGTTTTATGGACACACCATGCTACCAGCCCAGCCTGCAAGAGCCCAGGGTAACCAAGTGAGGGGCATTCTGAAAGGTTTGGAAAATGGGTAAATGAAATACCTCGCAGCTCCCTTGCTACCGAGCAACAACATCCTTCCCTGCCTCTTCTCTAGGGCCTGCCAAGGATGCTCAGGCCATCCTTTCCCCCCATCTTTCTCTCCCTCCCCTCTCATCCCCAGCCACATGACCCACTCAGAGCTCCACCTCTCTCACTGCTTTTCTCCAGCCTACTTTGTCCAAGGCACTAAATTACAATTCTCCTCTCTGCACAGATGGCTGGGCCATCCACTTAACACCCGTGATCAAAGGTCATTAACTCCTTTTGATACATATCCCACTGAACCCGGAGCGAGGCTGATCTCTCAAACCTTAATACTGCTGTGCTGATTGAAGCATTTGAACTCAGTAGTTCAGCTGGAGGTGAAAATGTGTTTACGAGAGAGTAGCAGGCTGTAATGTTTCTAGCATTACAACAAAGTCACATTGTGATGTGGCCAACGCGCTGGAGAACCAGCAAAAAAAATATAAAATATTCTGCTGCTGCTGAGAGACCATGACACAATTTCTGGCACCCATTTTATTGCTTGGAATCCAAACTACAGTAGCAATAACACTTTACCAGACTCTCTTACAGGACATATTTAGGAAATTAATAATATTTGTTGAATGTTGCTGGAGATATACTTGCAGTTTGAAAAGTACAACAGCACTCAGAAAAGCTTATTCCAGCAGAGATTACCTTCCTTTTCATAAGGAAAAAATTAAAAGCAACAGGGTGAAGATAAAAGAAATACATGGCCCATAAATACTCAGTGTAGTTTGAGACAAACTTTAACAGTAATGCTGTGATTTCCACGGGTTTGACTGAGTGAAACTGTCTTTCAGCAGGAAGATAAGACTCTGAGATGCTTTTCAAATTTACAGACTGGATGGCTCATTCTGTGCCTCTTGTCCTTCAAACAATTCTTGGCCATCAACTAGGTTTTCACTGTTGAAACAATTTTCTTGGCAGTGGTTTCACATTGGGAAATGAAATCAGCATCAAGCACAGAGAAAGTATTCTCTGTTGATATACTGAGTTACAAGTTAATCAGAAAAGACGAATGGATATTAAGCTAATACACTGAATTTAAGTTTCTCAACAGCTCCTGTCAAAATGTATTTTGCTGCTTGATGTATTTATTAACTCTGCCTGCACTGCATAGTTAAAGATACCAAATCATGCTTTTTCTCCTTCCTCTACACAGAAACTGAGAGTCTAATACTGCAATGAGGTCTCTGAAGTTGGAGAAGAGAGGGGAATTTCATCCAGTTCAGTCAGAGATGCTTGGCATACACTGCCATTCCCCCCAATCTACACAACCCACAAAGGCTAATATTCCACCAGTATATCAAATATTTTCTACTACAGACAAAAGAAAAAATAAGTCAACTCCTTTCAAAAGAAGTTTTGTATAAGTACTTATCAAAAGTGACCCAGAAGAAGTGTTCTAAAATCTACCATTGATGTTTCAACCACTGTTCCAACAATCCAGTTGGAGGAGGAATAACCAAGCGTCTATCTAAACAACTAAGACTCATCTTTCTGGCCCTGCATAAAGACCATTAGCACATTTATGTCAGTCTGAACAAAGATCTTTATCTCAAAGAAAAAGACAGATCTATTCAGATGTCATGTTGACTTTCATGGCACAATGTTACACCTCGCAGTCCTTCCTATCTATTATCAACATCTATCTTTACAGTAACAGAAAACCCTAACAAAAACAAACCTTGAGTCTTTTGGTTCAAACTCTGACCAAAAAAAAAAAGAATTTCATGCTATTCCCTATTTGTGTAAAACATAATTTCATTTAAGGTCATTTAAGTTTAACACATATTAATGGTCTATAGACCACAAAGAATCCTAGCCTTTTCCTTTTAGCAACATGAAGAGACATGGCTCTGTAAAGTCAACATTTGCAACCATAGATTTAAACCACATACCACTCTTCAAGCCACCTCACAATTACAGAGGCTAAGTAAAATTTTAGAATAGTTTAAAAAGCAGTTATAAACCATGTGTTTCAAATTAGCTGATGAGTGTGTCAGCAGTGTCAGTTACCATACCTTATAATAAGCTCTCCTTTGATTTTTAGGTTTTCGTGGAGGAAGATGACATTCTCTTACCACAACAAACACAGAAATATTTACTGGAGTTCTCTTTTAGCTAAGACTTAACTATAGAAGCAATTTGAAATCGAAATGCCACCCACACCTAGCTCAGTAAGAAGGCTCTGCTTTTTTATAGCATGGCCTGTTCAGCCACAAGCTCCAGCTGGCCAGATCTGTCACAAAGTCCTAACTTTAAATTTAACAAAGGGAAACAGCATAGCCCTCCAAGCGGGATTTCCAAAGGGCTCTGGCAATGTTCAGCATCTCAACAGCATCTCTGTGCTTAAACAGAACACCGGGGTCAGGAAGAGACAGGAGCGAGGTTCCCACCTGCTCACCCTGAAACAAGCAGCAAGTGCTGCATTTGAACACACCAGACTGCACCCACAATTACAAAAGCCATAAAAACCTCACTCTCATTGTCAGAAATTCAGCTCATAGGAGCAGCTTTTCTACCATCTTTTTCCTTTAAGCCAAACTCACCAGGATCAGTACTTGCCAGACACTGGTACTTTTTCTGCTATCATTTCCATTCTTTCTTTCATTTTCTTTAGCATTCTCAATTAAAAGTAATTAGTTAACACTATTTTAAATTCTCTCCAATTGCTTTTCTCATGCACTAATAGAATCAATTCACTTCTTCACCAGCTGTTGCTTTGACTCAGAGATTCTTGGTCCCCATTTCAGAACATCTTTTGCTTACTCTTGGCCATTGGCTGACAATTCGTTTGCTCCTTTCAAAGGAAATTAGGAAAACCTCTTTTCTTGACTGTTCCAATTCCTCATAAAGCAGAGTCCTGGTAGCAGGGCTCAACTGCTCAGGTACCAGGGTTCATTCCTGCTCAAACGTGCCTAACACACTGGCAGGATGCTAAAGGCCAGTGTTTATCAAAAACTATATACCATGCTAGACCAAAAAGAACAGCAGTAACACCTAAATTGCGCATGCACTTTTAATATAAATTTTACATAACATGTAATTTAATTATTTCAAGTTTAGTTAAGAGCATCATTTAATTTCCTTCCTTCTCTTTCTGAATGCACAGAAGCGCTCAGTAGCAGGGTAGCAGCGAACAAATGATTTCTTTCTCTCATGACATGCAGGGGGAAAACATCAGAATTACAGTTTGTTCCAGTATAAAAATTCTAACAACCTGAGCTAGGAAGCGTAGAAGCAGATTTTATAAAGTGCTTTGAGGCTTTATGTTGTAAATCACCATTATTTGCTATATATATATTCCCCCACCCATTGAAGCTCAGTGGAAAATTCACCATTCAGGAAAAACAACTGTAAGAGATTATTTATAGTATTAGCTCATAGTGCAGAATCATTTAATTGCCCCAAGGATAAAAAGTGTACTCCCATTTTCCATAATTACAAACTGTCTCATGTTCAGCACTTTGACACACTTGAAGAGAAAAGGTTGATTAGCCTGCCACTGGAGTGAATAAAGTAACAGCTGAATTGATGGAGCATCAGCTAGGATAGACCTTCACAGGCAAGCAGCTGCTCTTTCAAAAATGCCAATCAGGGAAAAAAAATAAAACAAATTTAAACACCAGGATAAAGAGGTGTGCTAAGACAGATGGAAAGCCTTTGCTCCCATTCATGTCCTCCATTTTTATTTTCCTGGTGAGCACAGAAACCTGTTTTATCAACAATACTGTGTGGTAATACACACAGCAGAAGGGTACCTCCTGCACAGGCCTCCCCACTTCATTATTCACATGAGCCACTGTGACGTTATTAGATGCAAAATAAAGCCCAAAGCTGTGCAAATCAGCCCATTTGATTTGTAAGAAGCAGCCATCATCTACAGAAGGGAAGGGACAGAGAAAAAGGGAGGGGGAAGAGGACAAGGCCACTCTTAATTTTCAGAGTAAAACACTTCAGTACACAGGCCGATATTAAGCCAGAGAGATTTTTCTTCTGGTAGACTGGGAATATAATACACCCTCTGATGCTCACATATACACTGCAGGTTTAACAGAAGACTTGTCTCAGACCAACAATCTGAGGTCTGGACTAAAAGAATAAAGTTCTTGCTGAAAATCTTGTCTTTCTCAGACTGAAGCAGATTTAAGACATGTTCAGTGAACTTAACTGAAAAAACCTCCCTACAGAGAGCTTCAGACAATGCTTCTTCCCAAAATACTGTGCCTGCACAACCTCCCAGCTCACCAAAGCCTGATCCTTTTCCCTCTCACAGGATGGCACACATTTCCACTCTAAGGGAGGCCTTATCAGTTTTAATCACTTCCTTTTGCTGTAAGCCCAAAAGAAATTATTTTTCTCTTTTTTAAAACCAGCTGTGATCTTTCCCCAGCACTGTACAGAAAAGCCAAAAATGCAGCCATTGATTTTCTGCCTATTTCAACATCTAAGGCATCTTGTTAGAGCTCACATTAATACGATGGAAAACAAGAAGTGCCTTTTACCAGGAGCCTATGATCCAGCTGTTGCCTTATTTTCCTTCAACCAGTGCAAAACAAGATCTCTGTAGCTGAGGATGACCACGCCACTTTCCAACCCAGAATACAAAATAAATTCTCCCTCTGAGTTTTAGCAAGCCTGACAAGCATGCCCACATCCCATCCCACAGCTCAGCCCTGTCAGCTGGCAGTGAAATACACCCAGCAGAGCATCAGGACAGTGGCCTGGGCACGGGCCCAAGGTTGGGTCCTCCAAAGGAATGCAGGGTGGTGGCAGAGGGGAGCAGAACCCTGGTGCTGCAGATGACCAAGCCAACAGGCCTGTCCCCTGTCCTGGTGACACGTTTACCACAGAACACCAGGCTGAGTTGGGCACTCCAGGGCACACCAAGCTGAACTGACGTGGACCAGTGCCAGCTGGGCACACCATAAACACCTGCAGCTGCCCACAAACAACAGGGATAACTCGTGACCTAGTCTGCCCAAAAAAGGGAACTAAAACAGCAAACTCCTGTTTGGAGCAGGCTCATGTCAGTCGAAGAGAAGATATACATAAATCAAGGCAGGGCAGGAAGCAAGTATCTCCTTGCTTTTCAGAAGAGCAGCTTGGCTTGGATTCCCCCTTGACTAGTCCCATTTTCCTGAAATTACATCAGCCAGCTGGATGGCACACAACCATCACCTCCTCACCCATATTAACGCTCAGCCTGAACCAGTAACTCCCAGTTCCACAGCATTAGCCAGATGAGTCTGTAACCCAAACCCTCTCTCACCCCAAACACCAGGCAGCATTACCCATGGCAGACACAGTCACATAGGAGGACACAGACAGGCCTCCCACAGACCAACCCCAAGTCAGTCTGCTGTTACGTGCACAGCAAAGATTTCAAGTTTCTTGAGGGAAAAGGCATTTCTGTTTACAAAATCAATAATTTTATTGGACTACGATATCCTTGAAGGGAAGTTCAGGAAGTGTTTTCTATTGTTTCATCAAAATTTGGATTTTATTAGATGTTTATTTGTGAGGATGAATCAGCAATTGCATGATTTAATGACTGCCTAAACCAGCCAAGTCCTTACACTCTATGTTTCTACTGCAAAACTATAGGCTGAAGCTTCCTGCTAGCCATAATCTGCATCAGAAACTGCAGGTTTTTCCCTGGCCTACCTTCCCAAATGCACTACAGGAGACTGCAGACACCAGAGGGGAAGCAGCTCCACGGCACAGCAGAAATGCTGATGGCAAGCTCCTCATTTTTCTCCACCGAACTTCTGAAGCTTTCCAGTCCCTGAGGCTGGGCTTGTAAAATTTGGGATTTATTCCACTTCCCTGGTTCAAACGGAGCAGCAAGGAGTCAGACAGCTGAACAGCAAGGGAAGAGAGGGGCAAACTGATTTGCCATGCTTGGCTTCTGCCAGAGTTTAACTAGAGGGCACAAAATTATTTAAAATCCCAGTTTACTGTTTCATCTATGCAGAAGCAGATTTGAATTGCACCTCTGAGCTCTCGCACATGTCTGGAAATGAAGCACTGGTGGGACAGAGAAGAAAAAGGGAGCAGGAGAAAACAGCCATTCCCTTTCTGCACTGAAATATAGAGACTCTCAGTATTTTTACAGAAAATTTAGTTAGTTTCTGTACCGAATACAGCATGTGTCTGAAACACAGGGAAGTTCATTTGTCAAACACACATGTTCAGTTCATATCAGCTTTGACCAAATTTTACATGAAAGAAATCTTTTTCTGCAGAAGAAATGGTTTGATTATGCTGCTACACCATGAATAGCATGCTATCAGTAAACTCCCGCAAAAAACCTGTAATTCATCTTATCTTAGCTGGCTACAAAGAATATGTTTTTCCATCACAATAAAACAATGCAAAACAATTCATCCTCATTTTTAAAACACAGATAGTGGTTAAAAAGGGGTCCTTACAATTTTTCATAGCTATTTCAGAAATAACAAGCCTATACAGGTTAAGTGAGATACCTAGAAGACCAGACTCTATAATCCTATTAGAGGAACAATGATCATTGTAACTTGGCTCTTCCTATACAGACAGGAATATATTAAGAACTGCTTTTCTCCTTTTTTTTCTTAATTTATAAATATGATAAAGTCCCTTATTTGGGACTTACAGTGTGTGCTTGTCCCAGTCAGTGGCAGAGCACTGATTTGATCAGTTCAAAAATGCCAGTGATTTCTTGATCTCACAAATGAGGCCACATAATAGGGTTGTACAGATTGTGGGGTTTTCCTGGGGCAGAGAAGGGCAGAGTACTGCTCTTATGATTTCATATGAAAAAATGTTTAGCAAACAGTGTTCCATGTCTCTGCCTCAAAAAAAACCCCATTCTCCTGCTTCACAAATCAAAAATCCTGCTGCTTTTTTTTTTTTTTTCTGCATCCTGAAGTCAGAAGGCAGAAATAAGTAATTTCCTCCTGATGCAGTGACAGCAGAGATACAGCAAGTCAAGTTCTGGAACCATGCAGGGTTTATTGATACCATGTGTTCATGCAGGCACTTCTCTCACTGCAAATAATTTTATTGCAGAATTATCAGTGCTTTCCAAACAAATTTGTTCTTCTTTGCTAACTCAAGAGAGAAAAATTAATTTCTTTATTCTAAAGTAAAGAAACATGTTCCAGTACTCAGGGAGAGAAAAACAGCAAAGTGAGGTGCATACTCACTGCATAGAAAGGGATACATTTTAAAAGGTCTCACCTCACAGGACAGTAATCCAGAACAACTAAACTCCAGCATGCAGCACATATCCAAGAGCTACATCATCTCATGTAAAAATGAGATTGTGGAATGACTTCATAGCTCTGTCTGGTGAGACAGGTAAATAGATGTCAGCCAGGCATTAGTGCAACACACTGCAGTGGAATGCAACAGCTTGCCAGCAGAAAAAATGCCAAGCACTCCACCAAATTCATATCACAGCACTGGAGAAATGGAATCACAGAACCATAGGATTGGATTGGAAAGGACCTTAAAGATTATCCAGTGCCAGCCCCTCTGCCATGAGCAGGGACACCTTTGCTAGACCAGGTTGCTCCAAGCCCCATCCAGCCTGGCCTTGAACACTTCCAGGGATGGGGCATCCACAGCTTCTCTGGGCAACTGTTCCAGTCTCTCACCACCCTCACAGTAAAGAATTTCTTCCTGATATCCAATCTAAACCTACCCTCAGCTTGAAGCCAATTCCCCTTGAACTGTCACTTCATGCTCTTGTCAAAAGTCCCTCTCCACCTTTCTTGGGGGCTCCCTTCAGGTACTGGAAGGCTGTAACTATGTCACCCTAAAGCCTCCTTCTCCAGACTGAACAATCCCAAATCCCTCAGCCTTTCCTCAAAGGAGAGGTGCTCCATCCCTCTGATCATCTGGACTCCTTCCAACAGCTCCATGTCCTTCCTGTGCTGGGACCCCAGAGCTGGATGCAGCACTGCAGGTGGGGCCTCACCAGAGCAGGGTAGAGGGGCAACAGGAGTATTCTCACATCCTCAGAGCTATCTGTAAGCTAAAGCAAGTTGCTGATCACCAGATTTGAAATCCAAGCTCTGTAACGAAGGCTAGAATGCAGCTGCCCACAAGTTTATCAGAGACAACAGTAACAGAACTGCAAATAAAAGTAATTCACTTATCTGGAAAACATGTGAAAGGCAATGTCAACACTATGTAATTACACAGTTATGCTGCTACTCTACTCAGAGGTGTTACTGAATCATTTTTGATTTTGCAAGTAACTCTCAAGTTCTCTTAACAAACCAAGTAGTTTGTTAAGAAGTTAAGAAGCCTTACACAACTTAAATTCTGCCTCCCAGCTCTGTTTTCCAAATAAAGTCCCTGCCATGAACCCCTGGGCAAAGTAGGCACTAAAGCTTATCTGAGCTTCTGAGAGCTTGTTAGCTTAGGTACAACACTGAGCTAACATGGCTATCTAGTCTATTAAATGGCATTTGCTCAAGTTTGTGAATGAGATTTGTGGACATATGTCCACAACTATCTTTCTATGAATGGTCAAAGCAAGAAACTAAAAGCCTCATTCAGACTGCTCAAACACGAGGCTCCAGTTCAGCTCCTGTGGACTATTTCCAGCAAAAATCTACTGCATCTACATCCTTGGTTGGAATGCTGATGCTCAAGGAGGATGTCAACTGCACATATTTGTTTTCATCCCCACTAAGAATCATCTTGGAGTAATTAAGACCAGTTGCAGCTTAAACCAGAACTCCACAAGGTTTAGCAACTAAAAATCATTTCTGCAGTACGTAAAACGGACACTGTGTATACAAGAAAAAAGCAGATTTAAACTAATTTACTGAAATGACCACAATTAAACTGTCTTTGTAGTTCAGACCTTTGTTTGTAAACCCAAGTCCCAGCTCTCTTATCTATTCAAAACATAAGTAAAAGATGATTCAGTGTGCTAGACTGTAAATATTAAGACTGTATTTCCTGATTCCTAACATGAAAAAGTTTGTCCTTAATACCCCAAACTATATTAACCATGATGTACCCAGAGCTGAATAAAACAGAGCCTTTTGCATGATGGTGCTGATAAAAAGAGATTGAATGGGAAATGATCTGCTGCTAACAGTGGTACAATATCTGAAATTTTACTAGAGTTTCTTTAAGGCTTTAAACATTAGCCTTGCTTATGCTGTATCAAAAATCACAACAAAGGCTCCTAGCAGAGCAGATGGGCATTTTCTGGTGTGCACTCAATTGCTTAAAGGAAAAAAAAAAAAAGAGAAAAAAAGACACCCATTAAACACAATGAGACACTTCCAATGAAAGGACAACAGCTGTTCTTACTTGCAATTTGAAATCCCAGATCTTAAAGAGAGTACCAGGCTGCCAGTGCAGGAAAGGCATAATGAAAATTCTGGTCCATGTACACACAGTGCATAAAATGGGATTTGTCTCCTTTTTGACAGGGCCTCTACCTGTCCTCACTTTTCAGACTGCATTTAAGAAGCGAAACACAGCAGTGTCTCCTTTTTAAGTACAACTCATTATTTTCAGTGTGCAAAAAGCCCCAAAATTCTAATGAAAGGAAAAATGAAGCTATTGAATGTTCTACTTCATGTGACAATGTGAATTAGTTTTTAAAAAAATCTCGGTATTTTATGTCCTAAAAATATCAGTGGCATAATATGACTGCTAGACAGAACAATCCAGTTCCAGGAAAGTGAGAGAAATGGGATCTGGCAAAAAAATTACCATTAGTTTAGACTGCTGAAGCATTTATACACATCCCCAACACATATTAAGGCACTTTTTTTTTCTTTTTTCTTAATTATCTTTGGTCTAATAATCTAGCCAAGCTCCAAACTTTTCTGTGCTTACAAATAAACATAGGCTATAACAAATACACTCACATGCAGGAAAAAAAAAAAAAAAGAAGAGAGAGAGAGAGAGAGATGGTCACAGATAACTAAAAACATTTGACTCTCCATCCCCAACATGACTGAAGTCAAATGTGAAGTATGTTGTGTACAGGGGTACAAGTAAATATTTGAAAACAGTTCTGAAAACAAAGTTATTTTGTGGAGGCTCTAAGCCAGCAGTTAATTCACGAAGGATGCTCCAGGATTATTTTCCTTTGTACACCATGACAACAATTATAGAGTTACAGAAGCATCTGGAACAGATCTCAAGTTCAGTGTTTCCCTTACAAACTCAGTATGTCTTAAAGGTACCCAAATTGTTGCATTCTTCTTCCTCAAGAAGCCCACTGGGCACGTGAGTGTTGGCTAGGACCACACAGAACTCTCCAAAGGAGACACTGATGGATGAGCAGGCTCTCCTGGAGCCAGGTGGGTCCTGCCCAGAGAGGGGGCCTCTGGCCTCTGTGGGACTGACAGCACTGCCAGCTGCTGTGGCTGTGGACACTCAAATGGTTTGTGAGCCAGCAGAACTGGTGCTTTTGAATGCTTTTGTCACAGCAAAATATGCTGCTGCAGCTTCTGAGAGGCCGAGAGATGAGGGAGGGTGAGACCAGAGGCAGTCAGTACTCTCCATCTTCTGGGGTATTTTGGGAGGCAGCTTTGCCTTGATGCTTTTTATATCCCCTGAGGTCTCTATATATACTCCTTCCTAGGCTAGGAAGTGTTTAAATGCCACAAGAGCACAGAAATCCACCCCGACTCCACACAGACCCTGCCAGCCCCAGTGCACCTGCGCAAAGCTCTGCCCCTACACGGCATCGTCCGTTCCCTTCCTGGACATCCCATGTCCTGGACACCAACAGGACAGTGACAGCACCAGTGCCATGCAAAAAGAATTTAAAGGGTCATTTCATTTCTTAATTTAGACAGAGCTACTTGGAGGGCCAATGGAAAGGCTCATTCCACCAAACTTTGGAATCCAGTCTAAATGTCACTCCAGAATATTCTGAAAATTAAAATAAAGCACAACATTCATATATACACTGCTTTTTCAGGCTGTTTATAGTTCTTGGGTGTTGGATGCATTTTTGGAGCTTCCTTACAACCACAGACCCTGCCATAAATCAGTTCCTGTATTATTCTGTATTATTAGAAAATTTCATGCAATCTAAAACCAGCAGCAAACAAGCAACTACTGTTCTTGTCAATAAGACTCTATCCACCTCTGGGGCACTGGGGCGAGATGGCTGCATTATATGCTCTCCAAACCCACTAAAACAGCCCTGCTCAAATTTCAGGAAAAAGCTAAGTCTGTTGTTGTATGTGGGAGAAACCCTGCTTTATACCCTAAGCTTTCAAATTGGCAAATCAGTTCCAAAATGCTCTTCGGAGGTCAGATGGCCACTTCAATACAGCCACATCACAACTGCCTTCCTCAAAACTCTTGTTTCCTCAGAGGGACTTCTGAGGTCTCCTACCAAGTGTAAAATGTAGGAAACTGTGCATCCCATGATGGGTGTGAGAGAACACTGCAATAGAAGAGGCTCTCTCAGGCATGAAGTCCCTCTGGCTTTCAAAGCAAGAGTGATGCTTCATCCATCCCTCTTTCACCTCTGTGCTTTGAGGGACTGACATTCATGGGCACACCACATCCAGCTCTGCCTCTCTACAGAGGTTAAGAGAATAACAAGCCTGACCCCTACCAAAAAAAGACTTCAATGTTCTCTGTAGGGCTCCACCCCCCTCTTCTTCTTTCAATTCACTCTGATCATGGGTTTAACAATTAGGTACTGACAGTCCTCCCTAATTGCTATTTATGATTTCCACCAGCCATAGATGTTCCTTCCCTGCCCAGAGGTCAATTTTGCCAACTAATCTCTGAAGTGACCATCTTCCCTCAGCTACAAATCTCTTCTGAAAGCAGCACTCTGCTGAGCCACATGAACAAGTCCTAAAACTGAGTCTCTGGAGAAGTCAGGAATTATTAGGAATAAGAACAAAATGTCCGTAAAAAGCAGATACTTCAAGGTGAAGAAAACCACAGTGGGGTTGTTAAAAAAAAAAAAAAAAAAAAAATTATTAATATTAGGAAAGTACAAACTGAAACGGAAATGTTACAATAAACATATTGGGGCAATGCAGGACACTTAACTCTGTCACAGGCTCTCATCCCACCATCATCTTCTTCAACCAATAAAGACAGCTACTATGTATCTTACCACTCTGCTACCTATGGGGAAAAGCTCAGTTTTACATACAGGTAAAAACTATCCTTCACAGCTGGGGCTTTATCACACCCTTCAGACAAAATATTTGCTTTGCATCATAGAGGAAAAAGAGTCACTGAAACCTTGGTGTTCCTGAAGACATGCAATCCTGTAACACCAGCAAAAAAAAAGGAGCCAGAAGCAAAAATATAACTTCCATATTCAGTAAGGTTTGAAAAGGAAACAGCAAATTGTATCCATGTGAGAGTAAATGCAGATATCCACAGGATAATGATTTATCCCAATAATTATCCAAATGACAATAACTGAAATGAGGAACATTAATAAGTTCCTCATTATTGCATTGTAACAGGTATCACATCGATATATTTGTGCTTGTATCCTATATAAAGGCAAGCTGGTTTTCTGGAGTTGCCTGCGTAAATTTAAGTCTAAGTTTGAAAGCCTTACATGCAAAAACATTCAGAAAACTTCAGAAATGACTGATTTAAAAGAATTCATAACAAGTAAATAAAATATACTGCAAATTGCCTAAGTGGAATTCAATAGGTGTGTGATAAAAGCCACCTCCAGATTTTTACTGCTACCCTAAAAACTTCAGCACCTAGCCAGAAAAAATGCACAGGGACTGAACTCTTATTTGAATGTAGCTGGCCATTAGCAGTACAGCTGCCACTTTTACCTTGTCCCTCCACTTAAAATAATCTGTAATTCTTCTAGAGCAAGCAGGTGAGGCATCTCAGAACATAAAGGGGAGCAAAAAGCCACGTGCCACCTTCCCTGCCAAGAAGCAGAGCTGCTAGTAGCCAGGAGAGAAGGTTAAAAGAGGAAATGCAAGAAAGCACCTACTCTCCAACCCCCTAATGCAAATCTGTTACTGGTACATGGCCCAACAGAAAGTGATACAGCATGATGGTTACAAATATATAGGACAATAATCTATTTGATTTCCCATTGCATTCACTTCAAAGATGGCAGCAGCTGCCTTTGTCACTGGTGAAAATCAATGTAGAGTAGCAAGACAGACAGCTTGGTTTGCTCTCATGACTAGCTCAGCCACAAGGTAAGCAAAGCAGCAATTACATCAACTGAAAGAGTAATTACATCAACTGAGAGAGCAGAACAGAAGTGTAGGGACTGCACAAATCAAGCAGCAAACTGTTTGAACACTGAAATGTCATACTCTGCCCTGCCAAGTCAGAGACAAGTTTGATCCTGCCTTGCAGATAAAGACAAAACCAGCAAGATTACAGCATTAAAACAAAAACAACAAGAAAACAAATAAAAAGCTTAGTAAACTTCCTATTACACCTATGCAAATAGCCACAGACTAGGAAAACAAGCATTCCAGGAGACCTAGAAAAATATCACTTTTATTACATGGTGCCACAACAACAGTAGCACAGTAGTGCACTCAGGGAGGAATGAATTATTAAAATAAAACCTCTTGGATCAAATTTTATCAGCTAGAACGCTATCCAAAAATCACCTGACCAGCAATTCAGTTTGGCTGCCCATTCCAAGTGTGACTGTGGCCCTACTCTAGTTTCCAGAGATCATTTAAAGAATAAAACACAGAAAAACAAGCCCTGTCCAAGCCCCGCAATTAAGCATTAACTGGCGTCACTGAAAGCATCAGTCACTCTCACAGACGCTCTTGAGGAAACAGAACAGAGGACGAGGTGTTCCCTCCCTCCTCTTTCAGATTAGGGCTAAGAAAACACCTGAACAGATTTTTCACTCCCTAAAGTGTGTTTCCTCCAGTGACCATATACCGCAAGAAATCTCCAGGAATGGATTTCCTTCACGTCATTATAAACTTCTGTCTCTTTTTCCTTCTGTTTCCCTGTGCTTGCCAAGCCTGCTCTTTAACTGGGACAGCTGACATTCTCAAGCACAGCCTCCCTACCCTTCACACTGAGTCACGCACAAGTACCTCCAGCCTAGACAGAAGGTCACACAAAACTCCTGGAAAATAAATAAAACATGACTTAGGTTCTCCAGGAGCTCCCACACGGTACCTGTGGGAACATCCCATGGCAGATTGCTCTAGAGATGCTGACACTTAAATCCTGGCCTTCCCAAACCTGAATGTTCTCTCCAAAACTGCAGACGTTGGAGAATGTGAGCTGTCATACCAACAGGAGATGGAAGAGTTTTGGTGCCATGCTGACCCAGTTTCTATAGGAATCTCAAGGAAAACCACTGCTAGAATTTTTTTTAATTAATTGCTTGCATTTTTCTAGCTAGCACTAGTACCAAAGTTACATTATTTGTACAAAAGAGATGTTGAAATAAGAAACATGCTGTATCTAATTGTATTTCTAGACACACTTTCTAGGTTGGATGCATTAGTGTCCTTCTAAACAGTCAAGAATTTTACTTTGCTCAGGATCACACAACAGGAGCCAAAAGTCTTTCCCAAGACACACCTAAGTGGTGCAGTGGGCTTACCCACAACCAATTCTTCTGAAGAGGCCATGGCTCAACAGAGATTTACACATCAAAAAAACCTAAGGATGTACATTTCCACAAATCAATGGGGGAGTTCTTACCCCCGTGGCAGAACAAACGCCACAAACTGCAATTTGTCTCACAGCATCTCTTCATTAAAGTTCCTGAGCAGCTAAAAAAAAAACACCTTGAAGATTGCAAGGTCTCTGTGGAAGTGCAGCAACCTCCCTAGACGTGCCTGAACCCTGCTTTTAGCAGTGGCCTACTGCTGCCAGAGCAGTCAACCCTAGAATTAGCTGCCAGCTCCATCCCAAACCCAGTTCTTACTCTGTCCTGACCAGAGGGGTAGGCAAGCACAGTTGGTTGGCTCCACAGCAGGACTATGTGGCCACCCTGCAAGCTCAACTCATGATCTATCAACCAGCCTCCAAGGACCAGCTCCACGACTGCAGAGTGGACAACTGGACTGGCACAAATCCTTAGGTACAGCTCAAGGCACTGCACATTAAAGGGGATGAAAAATTATTCAGGCTTGCCAGAGATGGCATAAGGCAGCCCACATAGCACTTATTTAACACACCTACAATACTTTCCAAATATCTCTTAAAGATGGTGAGAAGTTTACCAATTTTAGCAGAGCCAAAAGTGACTCTCTTGATTCTGCAATTCCCATAAGCCTCTAGAGACAGGTGGGAAGGGAAGCAAGGTCACCATAAAGCGAGATCATTTTATATTTCTACAGTTTGGAAATGCTGTATCAGTAATAGAAACCATAACAAAGATTATTTCCTAATCTTTTATTCTTAAAGATATTTTGTCCACTTAGCAAGTGTCAGAAGACAAAATTCTCACACAGAAGCAATACAAAATAAAGAAAATTTGTGAAGAGATCATATCTGTCCAAAACAATTTAGGCTTACATTTTTCTTGACTTAGGACTCTATCCAAACTTGCAAGGAAAATCTATTACTATCATGCAGTTGAGATCTCTTGACAAACGTTAAAAGTCAATATTTTCTCACTTCAGTCTCCTCCTCTTAAAGTGAATTTCCAGTGTTTGGGCTCCAGAAGTCCTTGCTGCGAGGCGGGAACCTGACCGTACTATTACTGTCATTAGTGGTGAATGATGTTTATGAAATACTTTTGCATCAAGTTAAGACTCTCATAATACACACAAGAATGACTGTTGACCATTTCTGTTCTGGAAAACCATCTCTCAAGAGAGACAGAGAAATCTGGAGATCAATATATTACTATGTGCTCGACTCAAGGTGTAACCAAGTACATATACTGACTTTCAGAATGTCACACAAACTCTAACTCACAGATTTTATTTTTAAAATACTCCATCATTTGACAGCAAATGTTATGCAGCTGAACAAAATTAGCAGAGCAGAAAGTTCTTTTAGCAAGGAACTGTGTCAGTTTAGCAAGCAATTGTGCTTGCTAAACAAAACTGTGAAGAAAGAAAACCTGAATATAGCCAGAGTTCAGAACCAAGAGGTCCAAGAACCACCAGAAGCTCATTTGATCTGATTATTGGGCTGTTTGCATTTCAGCCAGTGCATCTGGGACAGTGACAGATGAATTATTAAGGCAAAAAATTAATCAGAACAAAGTAATTTCCAGAACACTTTCTACAGGTAATTTTCATTTAACCTAAAAGTTAACACTGAAGGAAGATGCATAAATGTATGGCCTTGTTTAGGCACTTATCCAGCCACTGATTGCTCAAGTCAGCCTCCTGAATTTGTTCTATTATTCTACCTATTTCAGTCTTAAAATTTGCATTATGCATTTATGGTGCTCTGGCTCTCGTCTATGAATGGGCTCATTTCCACGCAGCACACAGAAGAGAAGACCAAGCTTTAATTTTCCTACAGTTACCATTCAGACATATCCAACACGTTTCTGCATTCATCACGAGAGGGGGTTTTTTTTTCTGCATTGCACAAAGATAAATTAAGAGTTTCAGATCTCAAAAGTAACAGTCTATGATTGAAACATATTTAACACCTCGAGGCTCCCAGGAGGCAGTCTGGACTTTGAAGGAAACAGATTTCCTTGAAAACACACTGCTTACTTTACAGTTCTGTAATACTGGCTACTGCTAACAATTAGGGGGAAATGTTCCGAAATGAACATACCAGGGCCTAAGTGCATGAAAGAGAAAGAGTAACTCATTTTAACTTCACTTTAAAATACGGATGAGCTAATAAAAATTCATTTTGGGGGAGTGGTGGTGTGATTTTCATTTTGGTTGCTTTAATCAACAGATCTTTTGAGGAAGGGAGACAGCTGGTACCATCTGTTCCTGGACAGAATGAAAACTAAAATTTCTTTGCTGTACTTACATGTGAGGACTGAGTTCATAAAAGTTCCGGTTTCTGTATTCTTCCACTTTCTCTGGAGTATAAATGGGGAGAGATCTGTAGGGGTTTATTGATATCACCACGCTGCCAATGTACGTCTGTTGAAGGAAAAGAGAAAATTATTGTGGATTTTTCTTTTTAACATACTTTTGCTGCTTATATATTATTTGCCTATTTAATACTTATGTGAAAACAAACAAACAAAAAGCCTAATTACAGTAATGAATAAATATGTTCATACATTCTGAAACACCTTGTAGATACTCTCTCTGTTGGGTGCCAAGCAGCTATTGCTGCATAACTGAAAGTCTTTTTTGAACATTTTCTAAAAGAAAGCCCAATCATACTATATTTCTGTGACTAATTCAGTTGGGGGAGGGAAAGGCAAAAGGACACAGATGTTCACGAAGAACTGACTCCATCTGCATGGCAAATGTCACACGAGCTCTGCTGCAGCCCTTGGGCACTCACACCAAACCACATAAGACAAGGCTGGCGTTGGACTGTGCCCCTCTACCCAAGGAGGAACTTTATGTCACCTTGTCAAAGCCTCAGGCACAGAAGAAACCTGAAGGTGAACAGCCTCTGACAGGTTTCTGTCAAAGGAGAGATTTACTGCCAGGGTTCAAGCCACACAAATTCCTGCCACGGTTCCTCAGCAGACAGGAAGTGCAAGTTTTATTTCCAGATTCTAAACTCACCACTACCCTTGGAAAGCAAAGAGAGAAATGTGTTGTTTTACTCTGTTAGATCCCATGCACTGCTGGCCTGAAGGAAGACCAGTTCTGTACACCATGACTACCACGTCTGCTCATGACACAACTAACTTGAATTCCTTAAGCCTAGTGCCAGATATCCCACAGCTTTCTGTGCCTCCCTCCTGCTCCAAGGGCTGCAATCAAATACACTGAGTGGCATAAAATGCCAAAGCCCCATTCCATCCTGCCTGCAGATACTGACCAAAGATTAATAAAACCCCAAGTGTTTGGTATCTCTTTCTACAACTGTGAAATAAGTAAATAACACCTGATGAAATATGGTTTTCCAGTAACCAGCGCTCCCTGGGAGGTGTAAATGCTCTATACAAAAGCTGCAGGTTCCCAATACTTGGATTACATTTGCAGTAACTACAGAAGAAAAAAAAAAACACACAAGTTTTTTAAATGTGCTATGGTTCTAAAGGGCTTCTGTGCAGTGATATCTCAGCACCTGACAATCACTATTTGGATTTTTCCCAACAACATTTGTGAGAGAAAAGTATTGTAATTTGCACTTTTAAATGAGAGGAGAGACATGAGGAGCCCAAGCTACTGACCGACATGTTCAGTAGAGCACCAAATCACGGCCAGAGCTGCAGTAACAAATGAAAAGTATTAATTGCTGCAACCCTTCCATATCTAACTTTCATGTCTAAAGCAATTTCCTGCTAAATGCTACTAAATCTGGTCCTAAGCAGAAAGCAGGGAGAGGAATATTTCCCATTTTCCATTTGCACACATATGCACAGGCAAGCTGTGAACTCACATGGCATTTTCTGTCCCAAACTGAGTGGAATAAACCAGACTGCAGTGATAAAACAAGTGGCATGAGGCCTCCAGAGACTTTCACAGTTCATCCTTGCTGTGTTTCCCACTTTTGGGATGGATCAGAAGCAGCCACTGCTGACAAGTCACCGTAAAACAGGCACCACAATGAAACACAGTAAGTACTTCACTAACTGGGCTCCAGGCTCACCAATTCCAACCAACACACACTTCCTCCTCTCCCTTCAACTGGCCAGAAACCTCCTGTAAAATGTTTCCCCCCGTGCTTTAGAGCCCAGTACAGAGCCAATACCCCCAGACAGGCTGATTGCACCCCAAAAGCCCATGCCCAGTGCTGTGAGGGAGCGTGGGGCTGCACCCTGGCAGAGGGACAGCTCCAACCTGCCCTGCACCACAACCCAGAGGGAAGTGCCCCCAAACATTCAGATGTTGAGATCAACCCAAAATAATTAAGAGTTTTGCTTCTTTCAAGCACATAAGCGCAGTGTGTGCTTATGCACATGTTCTTCAAATAAAGAAAAAATTGTTCTAGTTTTGTGGTCATCCTCCCCCCACGGAGGAAAGCGTTTTCCAGCTATGTCTAATCTCTTCGGCTGAACAAGATGAAAATGCTAAAATTGCCTTTCTACAGTGTTTACTTTGCTCTCAACACATGCAGCCTTGGCAATTTGCAAGTCTACAGATTCCTGGCAAGAGTAACAGATGCCCAAGAGTAAGAAGCTTTCTAGTCTTCCCAAGTGCATGGATACCCCAATTAGGACTCTCCTCTGATAAAACATTAATAAACTGTTTCCTCCTAAATCTCAGGAATTTGCAAGTTCAGCCTGTTGTGAAACTAGTGTTGCAAAGTATCAGCAGAAGAGAGATGAAGGCCAAATCTGGAACATTATATTTTGAAACATGAATTCTTTGGAACACAAAGACCTGTCCCTATTCTGCTACCATAATAGCATACAATTTAATTGCTAAGTTCCTTGAAGTACCCTGGGATGTCAAGATAAAGAAAGATGATTGAAAGTGAAAACCTTGATTTTTAATTTTGAATACAGGCATTTAAATGAGATTTATTTAGAGCCATGTCTTAATAGCTAAGTACTGCTTAGACAATGTATTTTGGGAATTCAAGTCAGCTCTTTACTGTCAGACACAAGCAAATACGGACCATTTCCTAAAATACTAATATTTCAAAAGGTCAAATGGCTATATTGAAACAAAGACATACTCCAATCCATTTTAAACACCAAGCCAAAGTGTGCCAAGAAGTCATTGGGATTGTTGCAAAGCTGCTTACAAGAACTAATACATTTCCTCTTCTGAAAATGCCAGTCTCCCAAAGCTGATGCCTAATAGCTACTTGCTACTGGTGGTCTGTGAGATTCCACATAACAGGGATAAACAGATCCGGAAAACAGCTTTCTCACATAACATCTGTCTTCCCACCAGAACTCTATTATAAACAAACAAAATAAATGGCTTAAATCCTTGAGCGAGCGACAAGCACAGGAACATTCCAGTGCTGAAAGCAGAACGCCCAAGAGTAGTGGGAGACCATACCACAGCACCCCAGGGACGAAAGAGATTCTTGAATTTCCCTGCTTAAGGACAAAAATGAAACCCCAGAAGAGTGGCCTCATGATGATGGATGCACAGAATGCAGTCAGGAGGTTTGATTTCTTTCTTGGTTTAACATGCTCTCGTTATGCAAGTTTGGATGAGATCTGCTGTCTCCTCAAGTTTTGCTAACTAGACTTTTGACAACACTCCTTCCTCCCAACTTCTACTTTATTGCAACTCACAAAGGCAAATTCTGTGTTTGCTCAGAACACAAAGCAGAAGGACTCTCACTCATCGTTTCTCAGTGCATCTCTCCTGTAGCGTGGCAACACTGTAATAGGCTAAAACTTCAGCTTCAGAACAGAGCATTCAAATTTCTATCAGCTTAAATGACAATACATTATGCATTCTCCACCAAAACAACAACATACAACTCATTCCTGTTCAGTTAAGGGGTTAACACCTCAAGCAGGAAGAAAATTCCAAATTCCAATTCAACTGGAAAAGCTGTTAATGTTTGTTACACATCACTTCTAAATACTGGTCGAGATGCAATGACCAAGACCCTTCGATGTCCCACTTTCTCCCCCTAGTACTGGAAGCCAATGTAACCACTTGGGGAAGAATATTAGTGCTACTTCAGGATTACAGGCACCATGCAGGGCCTTCTGAGCCTTTCTAACCCAAGCAGACTGGCTTAAGAAAAAGCCTCAAACAGCAAGATGATAACAAGGCTCACGTTCCTTGTGAGAAATGTACAGGCAGTAGCCTCTTCCCAGTCAAGGGCTGGGCAAAGCTGTTGCTGTAAACTGGACATTTTCAGCTGAGAGGTTGCAGAAACCTTACAGTGAGCCCAGAGAAAGGTCCCCAAAAACCTCTGCAGCCAGGGTGCACAAGCACTGTGGTGAAATCTGATGGACAGGACAGAGGCAGTGCAGGCCAACCCAAGAAGTAGGATCCTTTAGAAGAGCACTAGTACAACTTATGGGAGAATATTTCACACCCTGGGATACAGTACATTAATAAAGTACAGGATATTTTGTCCTGTAAAAGTTAGACTTTCAACACCCCAAGGGCCAGAAGAGAGAAGATTGCATCTGCAGAAGCCAGGGAACACTGCTGACAACAGCTGAGGCTGCAGCACAGAAGTTGTACAGCTGGGGCTGTCGAAAAGCCCACTGAGTATCCTTAAAAGCTTTTCTGGATCTATGGCAATCTCTGCAAAGCAACCTTCTGCAGAGTTTAAAATCATTAAACATCTACACAGATTTGCTGCAAGCCTTCTGGAATTGTACCCCTACATCCCTTTTGTCAGCTGTGCTAAAAACAAACTCACTGCTTCTTACCTCTTGTAGCCTGTAACCGCTCAGAGAAGTTGCTGCTGCACACAAGTCAGTCCTGCTGTAAAATGCCCCAAGTGCTAATGTACCTGGCAAGTGCACTGAATTCCCAGGGGCCAACAGGGTTTCTCTCTATTTATTTAATTTGTTAAACACTGGAGCACAGAAATAGAAAACAAAGAAATTTTAGCAAAATAAGATTGCTAGTGTGGATTCTTCCTTTTATGAAGGCCAATTCTAATATTCCAGTTATATACAATGCACATTCCTTTAGCAATGGCTATGCTAAAATAATCATTTGGTTCCTGTAACTTTGAAGAGTTTCAGATCATGCCACCAAAACAAATCATTGAAATGAGAGACAAAGTTAGATCAAAGAAAACTGTGACTAGAGTTTATTGGAATTAATCCAAAACCAAGGCTTGCCCAGCACCATTTTCATTGTGGTGAGGGAGGGCTGTGTTTTGATTTTGTGGGTTGTTTTTTAATGTGACACATAAAAATTATATTTCTAATATAATACTCATTCTCCTTTGTATTTTCCTGACCTGCTGCAGTTCCGGACCTTGCCAATTCATAAGCACGTGTGCTGCTGCATGTTCAGAACAGCTGAGGCCAAGGAGATGGCAGAGAAAGCCTGTACTTACATGTTCTGAATTTTTTGAGCTGTCTCAACCTCAAACAGAGCCTGGCAAATTTAAAACTGCAGCTTTACTCTATAATGAAGTTTCCCATTTTAATAAACATGACCAACTAGATCAGTACTGTATTAAAATATCACCTATTATTTGAACAATGATGTTGTGCACTCAAATTTGTTTTACATTGTGGTTGGCCACAACAAAACAGTTAAGTGCACTGTGCCTCTGGTCCATTGTGTTTTTTCAGGTTGGAAACACAAAGTTGCAAGAGATGATGTTTGAAAAGAGTAAGGAAAAGAGTAATGTTTGAAAAGAGTAAGGAAAAGAGTAACATCAGGACTAAAAGCAAAACCCCCTGAGCCCATTGCTGTTTCTGGGGCTTTGGTTTGCTGTATTCCTGTGTACAGCAATGGAGGTGTTTGTATTGCTCGGTGGAGAGGGATGGGCTGGGTACTTGAAAAAGACAAACAAACAAACAAACGAGGATTTCATCCTGTAACACTCCAGGGTTTGCCAGCACCGTTTCACAACAGCACATACAAAATAAACTCCACCTGTGATCCAAGCTGAGCAGCTGCACTTCAGGTTGAGGCAATGCTGGGCTAACGCTGCTCGTGCTTCAGTGAGCTGGGAGCTTGGGCAGAGAAAGATACCGCTGGATTTCTGAACAAACACAGCCTATTCTCCATGATGATGAAAACTCTCTTGCTCAAGCCCACCTTCCCAGAAACAGCCTTTTAGTCCCAGAAATATAGTGGACAAAGTCTGTATGTTGTAATAGGAAAAAAACCCCAGTCCTGGTAAGCTACTCTACGTGCTTAATGCAGCTATTAACCAGGATAGGCAGCCTTGTAAAACCTGGATGGTACAGTAAAGGCTGTAAACAAAACTACCCATAAGAGCAGTGGATGAGTTCCTGAAACTGAGGAGGGAAAAACAGGAAAAAAAAAAAAAAAAACAAAACAAAAAAACAAACCAAGGAAAATAAGAAACTGAGGAGACAAAATAATGTACCAAGTACATTAATGGTTGGTATAATGACTCAAGAAACAAAGCTCAAGCAGGTCTCACAAAGGCAGAAGCCTACATCTATATCCCAGAGCAAACAATCACAACACAGGCAACCTATGTCAAAGAGGATAACCACACTGCTAAAATATTCTTCAATACGGGCTTGATCCTGCAAGCAGCAGCAGTCTGGACAGGCTGTGGGCAACCCACACTGGCCAGGATCAAGCCCTTAACTGCACTGCAACCTGTTTGAGATCTGAGCCCTGAAGTAAGAGTGGATCATTTGCCAGGGAAAGACACCCACACGGCAAGCTGGAGCAAGTACTTGAGTGGATGCGTGAGCACAGATTATCGGGTTTCTCTTCTGAGTTTCTTGAGGGCACAGAAATCTCTGCCCTGCTCAGTGAACATTGCTGCTAACCTCAATATCATTATGACAGACTTGAGTGTTATTATTAATGAAGCAGATTAATCCTCTCTGCTGGTCTCCTCTCTGGCTACATTGGGATAATTTATACAAACAAACAGAATTCCTACACAGGATGCAAATATAGGCAAAACCTGTAAATAAGTGATGAGGAAGTCAACCCAAAGGTGACATGAGAAACTTTCAAGACAGTGTTTAAACACCCAGTGCTTGCCCACTTTTCAGAAGATAAAGACTTGTTTTCACAAGCAAACAGGAGCTGGAGATTGGATAGGTCTGTGCCAAGAAACCATTGGTGAAAACATTAGCAAGAGCATTCATTCAAAAATGTTCCATTATTTTTGTATGAATATAATGTGGGGGGAGAGAAGGGGAACCTTCTGCCATGTTGCAGCCAAGGCTAACCTATGCTCTTCAGGGTGAAAGCCATGTTTTTACAGCACTTGGACACTTTTGCTTCTGTCATTTGTCAGTCTTTCATTAATCATCCTTTTGTGTTTTGGTTTCATATAACATGCACTGAAACCATCAATAAATGCCCCAAATGTCATCATCACCTTAGTGAAGAAATACACAGTATTTTGAGGCAAAGCCAACACTATAACTGCAGGCATTTCCTACACTTTCTCCTCTCTTTTTTCAAAGCATCACATCAGAGGCAAAAAAGAAAGGGTGTGCAGGGGAGGAGAAGACCCCTACACACAGCCCACCAAATGTATACAGTTTGCTGTGATCCTTATTATTGTTTTCTTACTCCTTTATGCAAATACTGCATGCAGCCCTACAAATAGTGCCTCAAACACGCGGCTCAGCATCATGGGAGCCATACAAAAAGGAAAGGAAACAAAGCACTGCCTCGAGATAAATAACTCTCCTCCCACAAAGCACTTCAAGGTAAAAAGCAGCCAACCTGCTGCCTGTGAAAATCTTTACTCCTGACTCTGGGCAAGTTATAAAGTTTGTTCTGCTGGAGCAGGCTGATGTGAAGGGCCAGAGGACCCATAGGATTTTTATCTAGATAACAAGCAAAGCAAGATTTTCAGGGAGGCAGAATACTTCTTAGGTCACAAGCTATCACAGCAAAAGATGTGCCTTGGGCACACAAGCCTTTCTTCACATCTGAAGAAGCAGCAGGCTCCAAGGTCCTAGCCTGTGGCAGCTGCAACAATATTATTACTACAACTCAGTAGCTTCCCTCAAAGGGCAAAACTGTTGAGGCACTGATGGGAAAATTGCTCAAATTGACAAAGGCATTCCCCAAGGGAGGAAGAGAAGGAGATGGGAGGAAACTCAGGTCCCCTGGGCTCCCATCAGAGGCGGATGGATGGCTGCTCTGATGCAGCTCTCAAACCATCCTGCCTTTAAGAAGCTGGTCAGCCACCGCACCTGCTGCTCCTCAAACTCCCAGAGGAAGGCCAGAGCCCAGGCTGGACTCGCTGGATAAACAAAAGTAAATACATGAAAGTACAAGAGAGCAGGGTCAGATCTGGCAGGAGGAAAGACTCTTCTGCGTGTTGCTGCAGGAGCAGCAAAGCACAGTCCTGCTACCAGCCAGCACACACGCAGCTAGGGCGTACCCAAAAACCACAGGGGACAACAACCCTCATCAAAACCCAACAAAGGACCCCACCTGGCCTCAACAAAAACATTTTAAAGGCGAACATGATCATGCTGGCATCAGGAGGTAATGAAATGGAGAATAAAATTGGACTTCAACAATCACTCAGTTACTACTACCACACAGATTTTCCCAGCAAGCTGCATTGATGTTTCTCAATACCATAAGGCTCTCTGCTTCACAGCAGCAATGGGATGGTCACACAAGGCTGATGCAGACCAGGACAATTGGTCTCATTCACACAGTTCTGTTCCCTACCCTGTTCTTGCAAACATAGCATCTGGAATATCAGGTATGAGAGCAGCAGGAACAAAGCCACTGTGCTTGACAGCAATTCAGTTAAGTCCTAAATAATCTAAGGTAGCTGAAAATGGGATGAATCAATCAAATAGACAGACACCATGGAGTAAAGGCAAGTCAAAAACAAAAAGGCTAACTCTAAAATATTAAAGCAATAGAGATCAACAGGAAGCAGCTCAGTCTATGAAACAAGCACACCACAATGGCCATGCCAGCAGAAGGCAGCCACAAGGATGGTACCTCAAACAGATAAAACAGAGTTATTGCCCTGGAATGCCAAATATTTAATGTTTCAGTGATAAAACAACAAATGTTCAGTAACATAAGACTGCCGCTGCCCAAAGCAGCCCACAAACTCCACGCACCAGAAAATACAAATTAAACGCTGACATCAGAGAAAGATTCTGTTTTGTTGTAAGAACAAAAAGCAAACAAACATTTTCTTGTAAGGAACAAAATGTTGACCTCTGCAAATTTGGGAAGACTTCAAGAAACAACATAACTATGGGGAAAAATGTGCAGGGCAGCAGAATAAAGCCATATCTGACCTCTAAAGGCTGACTCCTGTGAGCCTACACAGCTTCACTCCCCTCCAGACTCCTCACACCTCCCTTGACACTTCCACATGCCTCACAAAGCAACAAACCTAGCATAAAAGTAAGTTTCAGACCAATACAAATACTACATTTTATCCAAAATCTCTACCATTCATGAGTCACTGTAAATGCATACTGTAAATGCATACATAGACAGATGCCCCCTCCCATTTGTCAGTATCCCAAACTACAAAGGAAAAGTAATTGCTGAGCTGGATTGGGAGAGCATATTTCAGCCAACTTAGAAAAAAAACCCAAAACTTTAAGAGAGGGAGTTCAAGTCAAAAATTCATCAATCACACACAAACTGAACTTTATGAATGTATTTAAAGTTTTCCATGTGGTCTGCAGGTCACACATTTTAACCGCACAAACTGCTCCCTGAAACCTTCAAATAATCAACATTGTGGGATTCTTTCCTACTTGCTAATGCATTGCCCATGAGCCACATTTTACTTTGTAAAGTTAGCAAAAGACTCCCACGGGCTTTTGTTACCAACAGTTACAGAAAAGAACTTTTGTGGAACAGCAATGCAAATTTTATCAACGTAAAGTTTAAGAGTTGCAAAAACAATATCATAAACAATTACAGCTTTCTAATGAGATTTTTCTTGGTCAGACATACCTCAGACATTTCCAGACATGACTAAACTCTAAGATTCCCATTTCCAATTAACACATCCGTGTTACCCAACAAACCCTCCCCCCCTCCCCCCAAAGCCACTCAGCATGAGATTACTGCAGAATCTGATGGTCTTTAGTAGAATATTTGGCCTAACTCCAGCTCCACCAGCCTTCTTGCTTATTTTTATAGGCACAGCCTCCAGCTTTGAGCTCTAGTATGTAACATAACACCCAAGTCTATTAAACTTTCCACCAAATACACATAAAATTGAACAACAGGTAATCAAGCCACAGTCTGTTCCCTCACTCTTAGGAGAGAACTCACTGCCCTGTTTGCAGCATGGCATGAAACTTTGCCATGTTCTAGAAAGGCTTACAGTGAACGTGCCTGGGATGATACAAAGGGACCACCAGAGGACCCAGATCTAAATGCTTTTGCCAAGGGAGCTCTTATGGAGACGATCTAGAGTTTCAAAGGGGCAAATGGAGCTGGCACTAGGATCTCCAACATCAAACATTCAGCATCATAACTGTGAAAGAGACTAGAAAAGACAAAAAAAAATTGTCTAGTGGAATGAGGCCAACTATCTTGTCATCTTTGGCTATGGGGAGGGGAGAGGTTTGGCATTGTTCACTGACGGCTCGACCTGACTCTCACATTTCACAGAATCACAGAAGAATTTGGGTTGGAAGGAATATTTAAAGGTCTGTAGTCCAATCCCCTCTGCAATGAGCAGAGACATCTCCAACTACATCAGGTTGCTCAGAGTCCATCTCCATTGTGACCTTGAATGTTTCCAGGGATGGGGCACCTACCACCTCCCTGAGTAACCTGTTGCAGTAGTTCACTATCCAAATAATAAAAAATGTTTTTGCTTATTATCTAGTCTAAATCGACCGTATTTTAGTTTAAAATCAATATTCCTCATCCCATCACAACAGGCTTTACTAAAAAGTTTGTGCCCATCTCTCTTTTTAGCCCCCTTTGCACATTTACCTACCAAGACTGGCTAACACGATCGTGCAGCATCTGGCCAACCTTACAGCATCTTAAAAGCTAACCACGTTACAGGTCTCATTCCTCACAACAAACCCTATTGAAGGTTATAACTGCAACTCCCTTTTAAAACTAACATATGTAGCACAGACACAGCCTTCAGCCTGCAGGGAACAGCTTAGAAACCCATGTTGGGTAAGCCTGGTTTGCTGCAGCTTGACTTTGTTCTTTAAACTTGGACACAACTTCTGGCAATGCCTGCAATGGAGCACTGACAGGAGGGCTGAACTTCAGCCCACAGCTGAGCCATTAAAGAACAAATCCATTCCTAGTGCCCTCTGAAAGGATCCTGAGAGGTCAGTGTCCATATGCAGCTTGTCGCAGCAGCAGCAATCTGCAGTCTTGGTTAAGCACCAACCACAGCTCTATTAGTGAAATCTGGTTTCCCCAGGATGCAAACTACAGATTTTACATGGTGAAACAAGCCCTGCTTCCAGCTGCAACAGAGGCTTCATTGTCCTCATCAGAGTCTAAAAGCAGAAATGCAAAGTGCAGTTGCCATGAGTGAGAATAGAGTTGGTGGCAACAAGGAGAAGGGAGAGAAGTGTTTGTACTTGAAAATTAACGTGGTTGTTACACTGAGCACCATTCCAACTGTTACTGTTTTACAAGTTTCCTAAAATATGCAACAGAGGCATGAAAATTTGCAAGGCAGCAAAACTCAGCTGATATGGAGAGGAGACAATATTCCTCAAGTGGTTTGGTAAATAAAACCATGCAGCATCACAAGCCAGGTAACTTGCATATGTGGTAGCAGCATGTGGCACAGGTATAAGCATCCCTTTTTTCCACCATAGTATGTACTGAATGTTTTAATACATGCAAAGATCTGCAACATTTGGCCTTCCTATTGTGGATTCACACACAGAACTTGTAAGACCTTAAAAGAACAGGCTTTCCCACCTGCAAGCCAAAGGATCCTACATTGCTAGGGAAAAGTGACACCTGGTATCACCTACCAAAGCAGATAATATAGATAATTACATTGCACATCAGTGCCAGGTGCAACAGAATCAGAAACTGGGGGAAATATATCACTGTCACTGTCTCAAAGAACTGTGTGTTTGAACACACTTTGCCAGCCAGCTCATAACAGCAGATAAAAACAAAATAGAACACTCATTTGCCATTCAAACCAATTTCTTTCAAGAAAAAAAAATCCAGTCTGAATTAAGCAGAAACATGTAATTAAATACTTTGCAATCCATAGTAGTTTACAGAAAAAAAAAAAGAAAGAAAAGAAAAAAGAAACCAAAAAATCCCCCCGAGAAATCCATTCCCCTAAGATTTATAGCAATCTTTCACAAGAAACTGCATAGTCCAGGGTGCCCTCACAGAACAGGTTTGTACCTTTAATGCTTTAAATAAAACTTTCAACTCTGACCCAAAGATGGGGCAGGGTGGTACTGCCTTCTTTAATCTCCAGGCAAATAGCTCTCTTTCCTTTTCTTTTCCTTCATATTTTCTTGAGTCAAGTGGAATGAGATGATTCAGTATCACCCACTGTTACTGTAGGCATTAGGAACAGAGTATTAACCCTAAAACTGATGTGGAACGTGTTGAGTATACAAGCCACTAACTGGAAAAAAAAACCCCTATGAATCCCAGGAGAGGCAGCCACTGCAGTTGATGAAAATGAAGGATTTGCCAGAAGCAAGATGAAAGAGCAGAAAAGAGAAGTCTGATATCTACCTGCCTGTATCAACATCCAAGGGTTATCCATGGGGAACAGAACACATCATCAAGGAACAAGAAAAATTTAAGACACCAAGTTTTGCAAATGTAACTCTCAAGGGTAAAAGGAAAGTTAAAAAAAAAAAAAAAGTTAGTTTTTGTAACCATTGAGGAAGATATGTTTCCACAAATATTCATTGTTTTGGTTTCTCCTTCAACAAGGTTTTAATGGATACTGAGAGTCCTTGTCTTCATTTCATTTTATTGTTTAATTGAAATTGTCAGTACAACCTGAAGGAGCAAATCGGCAGAGATGATACAATAGCAGTTAGGAGCAACTGTGTATTACCAACCTAATGTCTCCAGAAAAAGGAACAGGCCTGGTTAAGCAGGAAAATTGAGATGTGACAGACAATGAATAGCAGAGGTACAAAAGCACAGACTATAACTAAGGCATAGAAGAAGCAAACAAAAATAGCACAGACCCTCCCATGCCTTCTCCTTTCCACTCTCCAGTATAATGAAACCATGATAGACCAAATGCTTAGCAAGAATGAAAAATATAATCACACTAAAAATTAAAAAGGGGGGGAAGGCTAAATTACAATTAAGTGCAGAACACCTATTTGATTTCAGTAAGCTGCAGCCACAACTGCTTGCAGATCATAGCTATACTTTGGCTTTAATATTTAGGCTCACCAGCAGCCTTGGAAAGTCTCTACAAACCATTAAGTTCACACAGCCTAAGGAGTATAACAGATACAATACTGTGCACATTTTAGCAAAAGTGGAACAAAGAGATGAAGCAGGAAATGAAAGGTTTAACTGGAATCACAATTTGCCTCTTCATTCCCTGCCTGTGTTTCAATTGCCAGTTCACAGCATCTCTCCTGTTGATCATCACTCAGAGATTAATACACCTGAAGACTTTGATTACTTCCACATATATCCAAGCTCACTGTATCTAGTTAAAAATCCAACCTAAATAAACCTGTGTTGTTAGTAAACACAACGTTTTTGCAAATCAAAGATAGCAGGCAACATTTAAGTTAGCCTTAGCATATTCCAAGCATGTATTGTTTCTGCTTCAGCCCGCTCTAACATCCTAGAAGAGCCTTCCCTGTAAGTGAATTATTTACAACTGCAAATGCCCTCTGACAACAGGAGCATGGAAGTTATTGTCAGCAGCAGTTGCGGAACCGTTCTTTATGAAAATCAGAGGTCCCCCATGTTGTGCAATGGGGAAAAAGAAAAAGGAAAAATATCCCAGATGGGAAAGATCAAGTGCAAAGAATGCAGTACAGGCACAAGTAAGGTTTAAAACATCCCTAATACAATAGATAACGTTCAGGCACTCAGTCTATGTGTATCCTTAAAAATAAACACATATCTTAAGAATGACTGCATAGCTCCCCATAGGATGTTATTTCTTAGCATATACTCACATAAACTTCATTGTGATCAAAGCGCTTCTTCAGGTTATTGATGAATGAATCTTCATCAAGTGGCTCTAAAAGAACCATATCTCCCACCCCTATCATGTCGTCTAAAAGCGACGTCTTGACCTCCATTTTGGCCATTTTGTCCTGGGAAAAACAAAAGAAACAAGAATAAAACAAACAGCAAAGGTTAGCTTAAGGTTATTCTAATTATTCACAGGCATTATCTAGTAACACTACTTTAGGAATAAAAGTTAAAAACTCATCAAAGAACACTACATTAAAATTATGTTTCCAAGGAACATTCTCAAAGTCATTCCATCTACCCAGGTAGTCCACACGATTCCAAGATTTAACTTCCAACAGTCAACAATGCCTTCTGGTCCACTATACATTAAACATGAAACCCCTAGAAACAGGAATGAAGATTCCAGTGGGCATCACAACCAGATTATTTGGACGACTTCAACACAAAGTTCAAGTGCATGCAAACCCACGTTTTAACGAAAGCTTCATCAGGATCTCCAAACCAGGGCTTAAATTTGTCAATACTCTAATGTGAATTTCTTTTTCACCTGTAGTTGCATTTCTCCAACTCCATCAGTATTGAAATGTAAACCAACTCAGTGAACCTACTCAGAGACAAAAATCACACTATTTGATCTTAGTTCATGAACCCTGGTCCCTAAAGTGCCTGTATTCCAGTACAGTGCTGTTTTTTGCTATAGGAAGCTGCCAAATTACTTCATTTACTTGTAATTTTGTTGCTTGAGATAACATTTTCTCGGGGCAGCAACAATCCAGCTGACAAGTGAAGATTCTGCATCAATATAACCGAAGTGGCAAAAGTCAGAAGCTGGGCTTGAACAGGGGACCAGGATCAAACAAAACAAAGTAAGCAAGTCTGATAAAGGAAGTAATTTAGACAAAGACGTCAAGGTCAGGCCAAAACTTGGCACTTATTTGATCCTCCCAGCCTTTTATCCCTCCAATCCAAACACTGGAGAAAATTACCGAGCTCCTCAAGAACTCCAGGCACACAGGCACTGCTTTCAGCTTTCATGAGACTGAAAAATGGATGGATTCACAGCAGCAGCCGGCAAACTGGGAACCAGAGGTGAGAGAACAACTTTGCTGACCACACAAACCAAGGACCAGCCACTGCACAGCTACAGCTACACAAAACAACAGCTCAGCTTCACCAGTCCACTGTCACCTCCCAGCCACAGAATGCTATCAGGCTGTCCTTGCTCCCCCTATCACTGCTGCACATTTTAATTCTAAGTATTTTTTCTTGTTTCCCCAAATGCCATTGAGCAGCTATTACCTTATATAATCAGTGCTACCTCTCCATAGTAAATCTCCATCACTTAACTAATTTAAAACAAGCAAAGACTTTTCTCTCTCCCTTCTGCCTTCAGCCACTACTTTACTAAAAGTTATTTGATGTTTTTCATCGGTGAGTGACATTTGAGGGATTTTAGATCAAGACTTAAGTCTTGCTTGATGTTTTTCCAAATTCAACGAAGAGAAGCACAGCTCCACAGGCAGCTAACAAAGTGATACAAAAAGATCCCCAAAACCTGAACCAAGCCTGGGAATTACTAGAAATTCACATGGAAATGCAAAAACAGTGCTGAACTATGGTAACCAACCAAAGCTGAGTCAACTCTGCTAAACAAACAAAAGAGCATTTATTTTAAACAGAAACACTGGACAAATATTTTTGTAGAGAAAGATACTTTTATTCTTAAAAATTCACCTCTCTGACTCACCAAAAAAAATTTAAACATTCATAGAATCTGTTCAGAGGTATCACTTCAACTTCTGCATCCCATTAAGACAAATTCTTTAATCTGAAAAGATTACCAGTCTTGCCTCAGTGACCTAATTACTTACCATACATAACTAATGCTCAAATAATTTTTGAAGGCTGAAAAAATAAAGCCCTTCTCAAGTATGGAACTTATTAAATAATGGGTTTGTGGCCAAATATATAAAAAAAGCCAACACAAAAATCCTAATAAGGACAATTTAAACCTAAAATTTAAGTTCTAAGTACTATACCTCATTTACCATTGTGAAATTACATACCACCTACCACACTTCATGCATCACTGCTAGGGAATTTCAAGAGCAAGAGCAGCCAAATCAATCAAAAACATCCCTGTATTCCCAAACTCAGTGTTTTGCAGAAGACACTATAACTACTACTATAAGCTGGATCAAAAAGTTGTACACAAATATTAATTTAATATATTGACAATATATTGGAAAAGTTTGACTTTACTGTGAAAGGTTAATTTTCATCTTCATTTTCTCCACAATAATTTACAGCATTCTATGGTTAAAATATTTTCATTAACTTGCGAGTTAGAAAATACTAGAAACCTAAATGATGAAAAAATTGGACAATAGGCTGAGACAACTCATTTGGCACTGATTACTCAAAATCATTTTCAATAGCCTATCCTCTGCAAAAATTCATTAAATATTACCTAATACACTTATGTAAGATTCAAGAGTATTCTGCCACACCAGTGTTGTTAGCCTTTGCTTTGATGGAATCCAATCATAATCCCTGCTCTAGTTAAGCTAACAAAGGAAAATCTAGTTTGTGAGATAATTTGGTTGTCTACCGGAGGTAAAAAGTTGGGGGGAAAAAGTACTGCTAAGAGAAACCAATAATGTTTAAACATATATTAATCAATTAAATAGGACTTAATAACTGAAATTAATCTACTAGAAGAATGTAGTAGAAGATCAATATATAGCACTTTCAAAATACCAAATACTAATTTTATAAGTAGCTTTATAAAAAATGTCAAAAATCAGCACCCTACACAGAAAATAAATAAATAAATAATCAAACCCTTGCAACATTACATGGCTAAACTTCAGAAGCAGCTCAGAAACTCAATCCAAATTCATGTCCAAGTATTTGCCATATACTCCAAGATGCCTTGCAGCTGTTAATATTTTCCCATCAGCACTGCTGACAGCGTGCTCACCACAGTTTGGAGAGCAGTACGTAAAAGCAAGTGGCTTCTCCGTTTGCATGTATTCACACACCTTTAAAAAGGTTAATGTTTCTCAAGAACCAGATCTATGAGAGGGATGGGACCAGAACCTGCTCCCAGTGCCTGAGATCAGGAGTGACAGAAGCCACAGCTGTGCTGGTGAGAGAGCAAACACGGGCAAACCTGGACTTAGGATAGAGAGATGAGCCAGACTGGGTTGTATCCTATTAAACAAGGACGGGTTTAGTGATTTTCAAATGAAGCCTGCTGAATGGTGGAAGGTGAATGGAGGTACTGCTGGGAGGCTCTATTTGAACTGCACTGTCATTTCTGAAATTCAATTAAAAACAAGTGCATGAAGATTACAGCTGCAAATTATTAATATAGCCATATTTAGCTCAGGAAAAAAACCCTAAAATTCTTCTAATGTTTCTAGTCTGCAAATCAGATTCTTCCTCCAACATTCTCTGGTCTCAGCCTATACCCACTTACCACTTGAGGCTTTTCCCAAATTTACCCTTTTTGTCCCTAAAGGAAAGATCAGCAGCATTTCAAAATATCTCCTTTTTCTGTAGGCAGTTGTCAGATCTGTTCTTCCTCCCTTCGGTCTCATACCTAAGCCTTAATTCAATGGAGTGAGAACATTTGCAATGTGTTTCCATTCTCAGAAAAAAAATTTTAAAGTCTATTCAGTAATCCTTCACAGTTTGATCTGTTTTGTGTTGGACAACATGCTTGGGAGGAGAAGTGCTGGGCAGGCTATGTCTTTAAAATGCTTTTATCCACACACTCCCACGCCACGCAGAGCCTTTTAAAACACAGACTGTTGTATCCACTGCTTGCAGTGCCTGGGATTGCCATCCAGTCAGGCTGGTTGAATCTAAAGCCTTCTTGCCCCTCTTGGCCACAAGGATGGCAAATTAAAAATCACAGCATCCCACAGCCACAGCAGTCGTATCACTGGCCATTCTGAAACAAGAGCTAATGAGAACTATAAATAGAACAGGATACAGAGAATAGACAAAACCCCCAAAGCCTTGCACAATTAAATGCACACATTCTCTACGGGGGAAATGAAGTAATGCCCTGTTATTGGCACACAGCATGCTACGGAATTGTCCAAGGTTTTCCACATCACCCTCCAACAGCAGAACAGCAACAAAGATCAGCAGCTTCCTACAGCTGTGCAGTCCTTTGCTCACACTTAGAGTTTGGTGCACTGGAACTATAAACTGGCTGCAGAGGTGGCTTGGTTTTTTTCTTTCCTGGCATTGTAGCAAGAGGACAATTTCCCTACCATCAAAATTGACACAGATGTACTCACATATGCTTCAAGCTCTGATTACTTAAAAACAACAACAAAAAAAACCAAAACCCAAGCCTTTGGTTTCACTACAACCAGCTCACTGTAGAAAACAACTCTCTTTTTCTTTTACAAGTCTTAACAGGGGCAATGTGCAATCAGTAATTCAGTAGTGGAGTTCAAACTGATGTCACTTTCCAGGTCTGATCCTGAGCCCCTGTCAGGATGTAATTATGCCTGCCCACCCCTTCCCTGTTTTCTGTGTCCGGGAGCAATCAGCCCACGCAGAGTGGGGACATTGACAGGCCACTGCTGCAAAAAGCAGCCAGGGACACAATGTCATTACCTGAACAAAACAAAACCAAAAGGGGCTGCAACCATCATCTCGGGCTGCTCATGACAAGCCTAAGTACCAATTCAGCAAGAGGCAGGATTTAAATTTATTCTGTTCTGCTGCCCAGCAAACCCTGTGTCTCAGCAGCCTCTGACTGATGCCCCGAAGGGGCAAGTTCATTGGAAACGCCCTGCGGTGGCTCCCCAGGCAAACTGAGGCAGACTCTGCAGCTGAACTGTTACAATGCCCTTTTCACTCGGAGCTAGATTTCCCGACATCAGCACGCGTGAAAAAGCGTTGATATCATCCAGAGGAAACCCTTGCTTTCCCTCCAGACCCCTCCCATCTGCCGCCTGGCCAGAGTCTGCCAGGAGCACCTGCAGCCTCCTGCCCAGCTGTGACCGCTCACAATTGTTGCTCTGACACATCCATGTCCTGTGGAAAAGAGCATGCAGAAAACAGCACGACGTCGCAGCCCCACTACTTTTTCCTGCAAGAAAATGGACTTGAGAAACGTGACAGACAAATTGCAGGAAGGAATGTTAATGGATATCGCAACAGCAGTAAAAGAACTCAAAGAACTAAAATGCTTCCTCTGACTCTCCATCTTTCCTTTTGGCTTCGCCAATGTCTGAAAAGCTTCTGAATTCCTTTCTTTCTTGCAGTCCTACTGAACAAATCAGTGTTTTCCAAACTGGAAAAGTTTATAATTCTGAGCTTTCGAATTAGCTAATGTTTCCCACATCTTACCTACCAAGCAAGAGCTGTTATTTGAAGCCTTGTGCAACCTCTCTTAAATTTCCGTGGGCACTGAACATTACACACGTGCACCGGATTCCTTGAGTACTTAACAGCAAACAGCTCTGGTGAATTACAAAAGTAAAATGCGGCATTACGGGGTGTATTTGTGTTGGGACCGCAGGAATGTTTGCATTCAGCATCAGCTAAATGGGAACAGCCCTTTAGCAACATCAGATTAGGACAGTTTCGCACCAGTGACTGCAATTAAGATGACAGAAGATCTGACCAGAGAATTCCATAGGAGAAATGAATGCTCCGCCGGCCTCTGCTACCAAACACCACGCATTTATCTAAAGATTGGGTAATTTTCAAGAAAGAATCAGGCCACTTAAGTTACTGTTGAACAAACAGCTGATACCACGTGTGGCAATACCATCTTTTAATAGTTTAACAATGGAAACTTAACTGCAGTTTAGAAAAACTGATCGTGTGATAATCAGACTGCATTAGGACATGAACAAAATGTTTGCTGGGACATTATCTCCTCCTGACATAAACAGTGGATGAAACTTTCTTCATTAACAGGACCCAGGTTCTTCATAAATGCAGAAGTGAGAGGTTTGGTTGTTGCTGTAGTTCTCTGGGGCTTGTTGGGGGGGTATTGGGGTTTTTAGTTTTGGTGTGGGAGTGGGGTGTTTTCTCTTTTATTTTTACATCAGCTTGGTTGCAACCCACATTAAGCAGTGATCTCCCCTAGAGTGAGAGAGACGCCTCTCTCGTGCCTCTGTTCATACTATGCTGAGACTATGAACAACTCTGGTATAACTGAAAAGGTGCACAGTACCTCACCACAAAACCAAAATCACACGAGCCACGTATGCAGAAGATACAGCTCTGCTCTCCTTCTCTTCCTTAAATAAAAAAGACCAATTCAGCAGCCTGGGGGGCTGTGTTTGCATTTCTCTAAGGCTACTTTCTGTTATTTTTCTCCCAGTAGTTTGAATAACATTAGCATGAATATTACCTGCCCTACGAGACCACGGGGTATATCTATTCTATTATTCCTACTTTACAGTCCCCAGCACTACATGTCTTCAAATTACTTCTAATAATTATTTTGCAACCACAACACAATAACTGCCACCAGTAATTGCACTCTGGGGTTGATCCATTTCCTAAGTCAACTTTCTGCTTTGCTTTAACTCATCTGGGTCAGTCATACAGTCACACCAGGTTCTGGGAAAAACATTTGGGTCTTTCAACGTTGCTAAGGCACTCTTCTTTAGCAGCTGTGAAAATACAGTCAAAATATGTCTGCTACTCCATTTTTACCCTGCAAATGTTCCTTTACATTTTGGATTATATTGACAGGCATCAAAGAATATAGGTGTGAAGTGGACTTTTCTGTAAATGGTTATTCTGGAGTCCTTTTTTTCCTTTTTTTTTTTCTTTATTTAGTTTAATGGGGAAAACACCTTGGGCATTTTCAATGCATCTAGAAATAGGTCTTCACTACCAAGGCTATTTACAGTCCAAAATTCTGGTGAAATTCCCACTGAGTTCAGCAGAAACAGGATCCATGGTGGTTTCTTATATTTAGGCTTTTCTTAGTCATTGCCTAGCCACAGAGTTTTATAATCATTCCGGGTCCACATCTACAGAAAGGGATAAAATATTCAAGAACAAAGGGGGTCCATTTTTGGCACATACCTTGCCAAGATTTCCTTGAATCTTTTCCAAAATAAGGAACACAATGTGACTGCAAAGGCAAAAGTTGTCAGAGGTCCTGCCTTCTCCACCTAAACCAAACACTAGATTTCAGACTGACAGCATTCTTCACTCAACACAATTTTTTAAAAGTTGTCAGTACAGGATATGGACACATAGAAAACACCCCCATTCTTTTAGAAAAAAAAAAAAAAATCTTTTACTACTGGATAGCCAAACTCCACTAAACAGTGGGTGCCCTTTTAAACTGATTATCTTCATCTTTCAAGCTGCCGCTTGAAGTTTTCTGCCAATTTTGGGGGATCCTGCCCAATCCAAAGGTTATGTTTGCAGAACAGGGGCACGAAAAACAAGGTAGCATTTATTTATATTAGAGGATCTTCTTTGTTTGCTGTATGTCACACACCAGTGGCTTGCCACCACACCAGAGCTTAGGTTCAAAAGATCTCTTAGTAGCAGATCGCCACAAAACACTTTTACAAACAATCAGCCCTCACAAAGTCAAATCACTTCTTTCAACTGAGGTTTCAGTCCCTCGGGAGCAATCTAGCAATCAGCTGCAATCGAGATCTTTGATTATAATAGGATTTTTGCTTTCTATTCCACAAAAGCACACGGGCAGAAAGCAAGCCTTGCTTTCCTGCAGTCAGCACGGGAACTACACACCCTTGATCCAGGCAAAAGAACTGCTCATGGTGGAGCAACTGGAGTGAATACTGATTTACACTGTTGGGAAGGTAGGTACTAAGAGATGTACAGGGTTAAAATACCAGAGTACACGCTAATCTTCTGCTCAAATGCTTTGTTGCCTGTTAGGCAGCCAGTGATAAGCCCTGAAGATATGCAGAAAATGAAACAACAGGCCAGGTAACGCCACAGGTTCACTCAGCTGCCAACAGCAGAAGGAAAAGCAGCCCCAGAAAGTCATCACAATAGTCACTGAACCAGGCTTAAAACCGGTCACAGATGAAGACAAACCTAAGCAGGAGCTTCGGGAAATCCAGATCCCAGAAGAGGCATTGGTGCCTGTATCTACCTAGCATCAAATGAGCCATGGTAACTGAGCATACCCTGACTCCTAGAGCTGTTGGCACTCACAGGTTACCACAGTTTCCATGCACCCATATCCTCTTCCAAGCAGTAAAAGTCTGGGTAAAGCAAAATTTTCCCTGTCCTTTTCCATTTAAAACAGGAGGAAAAGAAGTCACCCAAACACCACCCCAGAGATCTTATTCTTGCCCATTGCAATTTCCCCTTCTGAAAGCCTCACTGACAGGGTCCTTGTAATATTTGTAAATAAAGTTTGGAATGTTTTTAGCCTAGTATTTTATGAAAATAAGACAAATCATGCCAGCTGTACATCTCTTGGTGTATGCCTCTACTCTCTCACACACATCTAATGTTGAATTTCATTGAACAGGACAGAGTAAAGGACAACAGAACAGCTGATTTTCCACACAAAAGCAGGCAGGAGAGGAGATCTGAGCACAATCATTCCATCAGAGCCTTGGGTTGCAAGGAGAACAAACCCCTTATTAAGTACCACAGAGCAGAAAAATTGCTCTGCAAAATTCCCTAGCTGCAGAAAAAGCTTCAAATGGAAATTATTACTTCTTTGCAAGTCAATCCATCACAAGAGAAAAACCTGCAGGAAGTCAGACTCGACTAGTCCCATTTCTCCCAGGAGCAGCTGCCAAGGTAAAACAGTAGTGCAAGGTTTCACCCTACCACTTGCCATCACTGTCTGTTCTGCACATCAGTTTCTGTCCAGCAAGACACTGCTATTTTTTAATGAAGGGAGAGAATAAAAGAATTTGGAAGCAAGTGTTGCGGAAAGAGGAAGCGTTGCGGGATTTGCCCAAATCTAAGAGAAAAAATAATCTATTTAAGGGAAGACAAGGCTTAAATAGATTACATGCACTGTTTAGACATGTTTGCTTGTCTCAAGCAGTTGACCTATAGCCAAAATTTTGTCATTTTCATCCTCAACAGTCATTTTCAGATGGACACCTGAAATCAGAGGATAAAAGTCATCAATTTCTGAATCAAGGCATCTCCAGCTCTTCCTGTGTATTGTATCAAGAGATATTTTAGACAATGGGAGTGGTCCATGAAGTTGCACTTCAACACATGGTAATCACTCCTGTCCAGATGTCCCTGAAGTCAAAAGCCAGCAGACGGTGTTTTTATTAACAACTAGCACGATAAACAGAGATTTTCCAAATAAAATACAACGCTTCACAGATTTAGAGAGGGACACCTTCTTAAAACATCAATAGACAGCAACTCCCTTCCACAGACGGAGAACAGCCGGTCCCATGGCAGGCAAACTCAACACACACTCACAGCTACTAAGTTTCCCCTTGCTGTGTTTCGGTGAGAACTCTCATCTGGCAATTTTTAGGAAGCAAAAAGTTCTATTCACACGAGATACAGGCAAGGTCCCCGTGTTCCAGAAATCTGCTACAAGGCACAAGGAGCTCCAGCTCTCCCCTTGCTTGCCAAAAGATTTTCCAGGGTTTCTCCTGGAGTGAACTTTGTTTCAACAGAGCCCTGCACTCTTTGATCACTGAAGGTAATCTCCAGAGCCCTTTTAACTCCAGCAGCCTGACAGCCTGTGAGCTGAACAATGGCAATTGTAGCCAAATCTGTTCTGTGTGCTCCAGACCAGTGCCAAACACACTGCATCCTACAGCCAGGAACTACTACAGTGCACTGCTCCAGAGGGCCATTTTTCACCCATCTCCATGAGAAATAGTTCTTTTCGTGTGCCTTATTTCCAGACTAAATTTATTCATGGTCAGCTAATATCCACTTCTTCTTGCTTTTGCTAATGCTACTAGGGTTTTGGTTTTAAAATTAAATGTGTTTTCTGCCTCACAGGAAAGTTTTGACAGAGGTTCATCTCATGGACTTCATTCCAAATAATGCATAGCCAGTATTTCCCATTTCCCTCTCAGTGGCCTTTCCATCCCCTTTTACCATCCCAATCACCCTTTTCTGCTCCCTCCCCTATTTAAGCCCATCTTGGCCAAGCAGGTTTTAAACAAGGCTGTACAGAGGATTCCTGGGACATCACGGCAGCAATATTTCCTCACCACTACCAGGAATATTCCTTCACAGAGAGAGGGATTAATTTTCACCCCCTCCACAACTCTTTTTCCTTCTCCAAAGATTTACAGGGAATTAGCACTTCCCTAGCTTACTCTGCACAACAAAACACAACTGCTCCATCAGTCACAGACCTACTCACACATAAAAGCTAGGAAGGGTCTCCAGACACTCAAGCAACCACTTGTTTAGCTTGTAGGCTTAGCTATTCCCCAAAATAATCTGCCTTTCAACCTCTACCACCTTTCTGCTGCCCTCTCTCCGAGCCTCTCTTGATGAAGAGGTAGAAAAGCTGTTATTTTTGCTGGAAGCTAAGACATGCCAGGTACCCCTTCTTTCACATCAGGTAAGCATGAGCTCTGCTAGGAAAAGCTTTCTTCTCAGCCCCCAAACATGAAGCTCTAGCAAAGCTATTTGGTGAACAGTGAACAGGTTCCCAGAGTCCCCCCAAAAAATGGCACCCCTTCATCTCTTCACCAGTGTCTCTATGTTAAGATGCCTATTTGCTTCCATAGAGGAGCAATGTAGAGGATTAATAGCAACTCACTCCCTGCAACAGCTCTCCTAAAAGCAGGGCTGACTTCTCACTACCCTGCCATCCACAGAGTCCTTATGCAATAAGGACTTTAAGGATACCTCTTTGATCTAAAAGGATACCCTTAATTGTGCTTCAAATTGTTTTAACACAAAGACATTAAAACACGGAGAGTAAGTGTAACTTCCTTTGCTTGTGCTTTCCTGAGATACAGAATTCAACACTCCATCACCCAGCAGTTTCCTCATTTCTGAGGTGCAGGTTCTCAAAGGTGAGGCAAGGATTTAAGCACAGTAATCCTGGCAAGGATTTAAGCACAGCATCAGGACATTGCATATGCTCCACTGTGCATAAAAACTGGTGGTTACCTTAAGGCCCAGTCTTTTCAAAGATCTTCAAACACCAGTACGCTCTTTGAGACAAAAGGAGAACAGACTCCACAAAGAAAATACATATAAAAGAGTAGAAACTTTTTGGGATGTGACAAAACACTTCAGGACCTCACAGCTCTCTACCTCTTTTTCTATCCATTGTAGCAAAGCCTACAGTTCAATTATTCTTATTTGTAATTTTGTATTTGTACTCTTATTGCAATTCAAAGCACCCCCAGTAGTACTTTAGAGTGTACAAACTATGAAAATTATAGAATATTACAGAAAAAGAAGCATAAAGCAAACAGCAAGACAGCTCACATACGCATACAGAGCATATTTGTGGGCCCAGGAAACTTGTACCAGTGCTGACCAGGCTGTGGTCACAGACTTTTGAAAACTGGTTTCTGCTTACAGTAGGGAAAAATGAGTCTTCCCTTGCTGCCTCCACTTAGAAAATAAAGAAATCCACAACAAGCACTTCTGATAGTACAACACCCACCAACCCTTCTGTTACTCAGCACCTATTCCTCGCAGTGATCTCCTCTTTTTCTCCTTGATATATGCTCTTACTCTCCTCCTGGTGTCTTTTGCTTTCATGGTCCTTTTGCCCAACAACATAAGAGTTTCTGCCAATATAAGACCCTTGGAAGGGTTGCTGCCTCTCCAAGACAGGGAGAACAAGGAAAAGTTTATTACTACACCTACACTGACGAAGCAATTCCAAGGCAGCACTGCACAAAGCCAGAGACAAGGCAATTACCTAAGCCCCAGGATACACCCACTCCCCACCCCTGCAGAGGAAAGAAAATCTCAGTGACAGCAAATGTTTCTCACCCTTACTCCTTGGGACTCTGGATATTTGGATTCCTTATCCTGAGCCTTCAGCTTGTTTGCTGAAGTGTTAAATCTGGTCACTTAGGCTGGAGACCACCTCTCCACTGCTTTCCTCCCAAAGGCTGGAGCACTGGAGAGAAAAGATGCTGTTCCAGCCTCTAGGGTCCATTATCCCTTCTGTACTGTCTGCACAGAAGAATTCTCCAACCAGTTTGCATTTGGAAAGGGGACTTGATCATTCTTCTTCACCTCTGAAGGTGTATTTTTAAGCCCTAGTCTTTCTCACTGAAACTCTTTCATCACCAGGGTGACTTCACTATCAGACTTAAAATACATATCAAGAAATGGATACAAGTTTACTTGGTGATACCAAATGGGAAATTTCCCAGTAAAAAGGAGTTGGGAGAGACAAAAAGATTAACTTCTTGTACAGTTTTCTCTAAAAGCTATGCCACCAACAGGAAACAAAAAAACAAACTAAACAAACAAAAAAGAAGAGAGATCCTAGTCTCCACACTCTTTAGAACCAAAATCTGGAGTAATACACACCAAAAGACCAAAGCTTCCACAAACCACAAGAGAACTGCGGCACAACTGCAAGGGATGCATGTTTTGAGACTAATGCTCAAACACACCAAGAAAGATTGAGAACAAGACCCTTGTTGCAGCTCCAGTATCCTCTTTAATAGCTACTTCACAGCATATCACAAAGAGTTGCAGAGATTTCCACTATCCCACCAGCACAAATTTAAAATGTTTAACTTTTGGGAGGGCTGTGGGTTTGGGTTTTTTTTTTCATTCTAGGAGCTGCAAAACAGAAGAAAATTAATGTTATTCTTTACTGTTTCTTTATGACAAAGCATGCCTTGATGTTAGCTTATACACCAGAAATCAAGCTCTGGTTTCCTTCTTTTTGGAGGATATGAATGGAGAGGTTACATAAGGGTGTAACAAGAGCTGTTACTTCCTTTCCCAGTTGAAGAGAAAAAGCTGTAGATCAAGTTACAGACTCCAGGGCTGGTCATCGCTACTTCAGCCTTCCTAAAATTCTTGCCAGTAGTCCCACAACAAACAGAAGAGGCTACTTAGAAGGCGCTGAGAATTTAATAGACTAACTACATAGCTATAAGGGAGGGAAAAACCCTTTATTTTTGTCTTTCATTAAACTCAGGAAATTCCCCAAGCTTGATGCATACAGTCACTCAAGTCACCACTTTCCATTTCAGTTTGCTGTTCATTAGTACAGTAAAAAAAGATGAATGAAATATAGGCTAAGATTTATAGGAGAGTCCAGCACATGAGCTGTGCTAAATGAGCTCAGCACTCTGAAAGGGCACTGAACTTTGGTGGGTATGTCAGCATTTGTCCCAGCTCTGACCACACAAGGCAAATGAAAGGAGGAAACAGTGTCCAGCTTGGCCTACACCAGAACTAAGCTTTTCTCCAAACCGTCCCACTGGCACTTTCTTCACCTTCCTCTCCAATTCCCAAGCCACGGCTACTACTGCTGCCGAAGGAAGATGAGATCAGCCTCCAACATGAGGAATTTCTGTTCCCACAGAGCTCAGGGAAACCAATGATCTCAGAGAATCATGTGAAGCAAGTCCCTGACACTTCCATGAGGCAGAGTATCTCCAGTATGTTGCCAGCAGTTTCTAAAGAGTGCACAGTGGGAAAAATTAATGGCTTTGCTTATGTTTCCAATTGCTCTCTCCCACTTCCTCTCCTCATTTGCCAGACTTTTATTTTCCCTTCCCCCAGAAGCACTAGTAGGCTTGCAATGTACATTTGCCCTTCTAAAGGCAATTACATCAAGTCTTGCAGGATGCTTGAGAGGGCTAACACACAGAGCTAAACTACCGGCCCCTGGCATCATTTCCTCAGAGTTCCTTCCCACAGGTGCGATTTAACAAGGTCTCTTACAAAAAAAAAAAA
>VZTH01006317.1:775130-809755 GCA_013397815.1 Aleadryas rufinucha
AAGGAAAGGGAAAAGGCAAGCTTCTGTGATTTAAGATGCTTTCACAAGTCTTTTCACCTTGATGAGCATTCAACCTGTCTGTGGCACTCATAAAGAGCCAGAAGCCTTTTAGATACCCAACACCACATCGGGTGTTTTACAAACATCTTCTTTCATAAGGATATGGAGAAACTTCAGGCAACCTAACACACCAGTAGTTGCTACAAGCCAACATAAGCAGTGACCACTTTATGTTACTTTGGGAATAATGGGAATGCTCCAACCCTTACACCTTCACACAAAATTAAGCCAGAGGCAGTGCATTGCATTAAGCACCAAATTGAAGACATTGTTAAACCCAGGCCCGGGACAACTGGAAATAAAAGCACACGATGAGAAGAATGTCATTACCTTTCATATGTTTAAAAGCAGCCAAGGACCAAACTTTACTTTACCAGATGGGTTGGACTATTTCTGTTCTCTAACACTGCACACTTTTGGGGAAAGCCTTGTTTTTGACACAGGGCTTGACAAAGTGATGATTCATCCAGGGAAGGATGGGCAGCTTGTTGCCAGCCTTAATTCACAATTAACAATAGGACAGACGGATATGGAAGACTCATGATTCGACACAAAAATCGCAAAGTCAGGAGTTTTACCTGACCTTTACGCCAGTGGTCATTTCCAATCTGGATATATTTTAAATAGTTTCTCTAACATAAATTTTAGGAGTTAGTAAGCTTTTATTTCGTTACTGTTACATTTGTTCTTTAGAATGGTGGTCCTGACTAAATGCATAGCAACTGATATAATGACATGGTCTGAAACTCCAAAGCTGTAAATTACTCGAAAAAGCAAACAGCACGTGTGAGCACGGACGTGTGAGCACGTCGGTACCGTGGGCAAGGCAAGTGAGCACTGGACCACTTCGTGACTGCACCGCCAGCCCCGCTCCCTGTGGCTCTGCTAGGAAGGCCATTGTTTTCCAGCGGGGAGTCTGGCCACTCCGAGGAACAAAGGGATGCCCTTCCCAAAACACAGCGGCAGCAGATGTCCCACACCGAATCCCAACAGCCTCCATGGGCGCAGACAGGCGGTCTTCCTTGGGAGGCTACACCAACCCGTCCCCTCAGGGAAGTTCTCTGGGACAATGACCCTGCCCTGGAAAGCCCTTCCTCAAGTCTCCTCTCCAAGTGTTACCCGACAGCAGAATCCATCATCCTGCTCCAAGTTACCAGCACTCTTCCCACGGTTCCCCCGAGCCCTACAGCCGATACCGTTCTTTTGAATTCAGCAAAGCCGCGCACATAGGGTAATTATTTTAGACAAGAAGAAACAGATGCCACGCTCTCTCCCCAGAAAGAGCACGCACACACATACACACACACTCATACTTGAGGGAGCGAGCCCCTCACCGCGTGTGCGCACAGCGTTCATGCCTAAATGAAGCCGTCCCAGCCCCGCTGCCATCCACCAGCAGCTGAACGCCAGCCGCAGCGCACGCAGAGCGTCCCGAAGCCGCAGTTCTGCGCGGGGAAGGGGCGCCCAGGAGGCGCCGGGGCTCCCGTGCTCGGCACCCGCGCCCGGCACCGCCGCCCCGTCNCCCCCCCCCCCCCCCCAGGGGAGCCCGGGCGGGGAGCCGCCGCACCAGCAGCACCCCAAGCCGCTGCAGCGCCGACCCCATCCCTTTCCCCATCCCCGCGGCGTGTCCCGCGCGGGCTGCCGGAGCCCCCGGTGCCGCGGAACAAAGGGAGCCGTGCGGGCCGGGGAGTCCCGACGGGAGCTGTACCTCTGCTGCCGAAGGGCGCTGCCCGCCGTCCCGCGACCGCCCTTCGCCTCCCGCCCCGAGCCGCCGGCGGACGCTGCCCTGCCGAGGAGCCGGCGGAGCAGAGCGGAGCGAGCGGNGCACCGAGACCCCGGGCTGCTCCCGCTCCTCGGGCTGGCACCGAGATCTGGGGCTGCTCCCACTCCCGGGGCTGCACCGAGACCCCGGGCTGCACCCGCTCCCGGGGCTGCACCCGCTCCCCGGGCTGCACCCGCTCCCCGGGGCTGCACCGAGACCCCGGGCTGCACCCGCTCCCGGGGCTGCACCCGCTCCCCGGGCTGCACCCGCTCCCCGGGGCTGCACCCGCTCCCCGGGCTGTTCCCGCTCTCCGGGCTGCACCCGCCCCTGCCCTGCACCGAGCCCCCGCGACCCCCGAGCCGCCGCCCTCCTCACCTGGCCTCCCGCGCTTCAGACCCGCCTGCTCTGCAGTTCTCCAGTTAATTTCTTTCACCCTCACCTTAAGCTGTCAAAAACTAAGCAAAAAGAGAAATTCGCCTGTTTCAGTGTGAAACCCAACATCTTCCACTCGGTTTCTGCAATAATGTTTTCAGTATTTCCTCAACTGAGTGTAAGCACCCTAAAGTATTTACAGCAAGCTTTTTAACATATCATCGCTTATCTGCCCAATCCTGCCTCTGATAAGCGCAGGAGTCACCAACAATGGAGAGCGACTGCCCCATTGTGTGAAAAGAGGAGGGGGAGGGGGGAAGGAAAAGCCCTAAAGGGCTCATATTTTGTTTCTGGGACTGAGGGCAAGGAACGGAGGTTTCTCCCCACCCCCGTGAAAACTCCTCATTCACAGACGAGACGGAGAGTGTAGGTCCGTATATTACACTGACACACTTCCTGGCGCAATACGCCGTGTGAAAAGTTTCACTGCTTGTGCTCTTTTCCTAAGAACCAATTAGCACATTTTGTTACTTCCTCGTGTTTGCAAGCAGGCTTTTTCCAAGCTGGGTTGTTTCTAAACAGCAATAAGCTTCCATCCAACCCCAAGCTAAACCTACATTTGCTAGATAACAGTGAGAAGAGGACCCGAACTGCAGATACACAACCAGAACTCTTCAGCACGGGGAAGAAATCCAGCTTACATCACCAGATTCAGTGTGATCTGAACTGCACTGTGAAGATGCAAAATGCATTCTAAAAGCCTTCCTCATTAAAACATTTCAGATATTTCAAAGTCAATACCACACTTTCGGATACACATCTCCTTGGTAGTCCTTCTGTTTATAGAAAGAGATTGTGTTCTCACACAATTTTCAAATCTGTTACTGTACAAGTGTTGGAGGCAGCTCTCAGATGAATCCCAGGAACTAGAGCCTCGAAGCCCTGCTGATTCATAGACTCATCACTATTGTATTATTTTCAGCACAGATGCTTAGCTCCTAAGATTTGTCTTGCCCTTAATTTTTCGTACCTGTGAAATTAATTACTGCTTTCATTAGAAGTGGTCAAAAACTACTTCAACAAAATATTTTTCTTGCTGAAAAACTGAGGGCTTGGTCAAAACTCGGTTGTATGGAAACAGTGACAGCCTGATGCAGGTATTCTTAGGAGGATAATTTGGCTTTGGGGTGGTCTGAAAGAGGCACAGGCAAGAACCATTCCTGAGCAGCACCATGAGCCCATCCTTACGTCTCCTCGTCGCTTCAGGTAACTGCTTTGCTCATGACTCAGCTTTCTTTCTGGGAGACAGTTATTGCATTCTTTCCCAAATAATGAAGGGAAATAATAAAAATAATAAAAGCAATTTCCTTTTACTCCAAATCTACATGAAAACTAAATTCAAGTTGCAGTAAGGAAAGCAATTGCTGTCCAGTCAACACTATTTATCTACAACACACACAGAACAATAAGAAACATCATGAGACAGTGACTGCGTTTCACTGAGAATGTACATATTTCAACTTTACACATTAAAATTATCCTAAGTCATCACATTGGCATGAAAATACAAAGATTTCTACCTCAGAGGTTAAAATTCTCCATTTGATCCAAAGGGAAGGGTCACACAGGAATAAAGCAGTGCAGCTTTCCTTCCATGGTCCTACCACTGGGCTTCAAAAGGGGTAACGGTGGCTACTTCCCAGGTGCACTCTCCATGCCCATTTGATGCTTAGATTCCTGTAAATAAAACATCCATCCGTGACAGCTGGTGGTATTTGGTAGCATTTATAACACAGATAATATTAAGCACCTTTGTGAAGTTGCCTTGTCCTCCATGAAACAAACAAAAATTATCCAGAGTTTTCCCCAGCCTTCCAGCACTCCATTCCCCACCTTGTTTCAGGTTTGTGCAAAAGAAGATATCTCATTATCCATCCTTATTCTCAGGCGTTTTCAATTTCACTATGAAATGTGAATTAGCAGCCTGTCACTGTATCTTACATTCTTTGCTTTGCAGAGCAAGCAAAGCAAGAAACATAGGTCCCAAAACCTGTGTTCTTTCCCTAAAGCAAGTTAGTGCAATGCAAAGAGTATCCAAGTCAATCTAGAATATTTTTCATTTTTCTACATCTACTGGACTACCTCTGAAACAACCTGCAGTAAATAATAAAAAAATAAAAAAATCTAAAATAGACTAAAAGACATGCCTAGTCACAGATGATCAGTCAGACACCAAGAATTATTTTCTTTAAGGTATGGCTCATTTCTTAAAGCCAAATACTACATCCTGGGCCATATAAGAGATCAGTAATCAGTATTCAGCACACATTCAGGTCTCTCTCAAACACGAGGTATAACCTGGAGGATATTTAAGGGGAATTTCCAACTACTGAATCATTAAATATGCTTTCTTTAGCACACAGATGTCACCCTGAAGGGGCATAGGCAGAGGCTTTGTTCACCAACAGCCTACAGCCACTTCAGAGAGAAAATGGGAATGTGGCTGCATCCCTGTTTTGCAGGTCCTGCATCACAATTTACCAAAAGCTGGGACAGACATCCATGTACATCAGAGCAGTTTAAGAGCTGCTTATTTATAAATTACCTCTCATTTTTTTCTTTTCTTTTTCTGGATGTTTCCACAGGGTGAATTACAGTTTCTTGATTACAGCCTTAAAGCCTACAGCTTCACAAGGCCAGAAGCTGGATACAAAACCCACTGTAAAACTGGCTGTTGCTGAGACTGAAAGGGCCAAACTGTGGAGATTTAGGGTATGGCTTAGCCTGACAAACCATGAGTCAAACACACAACGGCCCTTGGAGTGGCCTCTGACAGTCCCTGACAATCAGAAGAGCACTGGTCAATGGCTGGACGTACCTCCTAGCCAACCTTGCCAGGAAGAGAGGCAAAGAACAACCTGACCCAGCCACTTTGGAGAACAAAACTACCGTGAACTGCAATTTGCACGGCCTGCCAGGATTTGCAGCAAGGCAGGAGAGGAATCTAGTCCCAGTTCATGGTGCTCAGATGAGGACAGCTCACTAGAAATACAGAAACACCTGATGGTATAAATTAAAACTGGATGGGAATTTTCTCAAATGCATTTAGTTGGTTGAACCATGCACTTAAATACCAGAACAAACAAATCAGTACTTGAGACAAGTATTATTATTTATAAATTTAAATCAGTTTGCAATAGTTTTTTAAAAAAGAAAAATAAATCAACCCTTGTTTTTCTTAATCTTTCTTTTAGACAGAAGGATATTAACTGACTGACATGGTTTTATTATTTCATATTTCTTTGGATATACAATTTTCATATATGGAGAGATTAACTAGGCAAGATCAAATTTTTTCCTATTCATAAATGAAGAAATTGAGTCAGCAAGAGTAACTCAACCAAAAAACCCCGTAAATACAGCATTTACTTGATTGAGTGGAAAACAGTTTAGATGTCCATGTTTCTAATCCCATTCTTAGCCACAAGACCAAGCTTAGCCATTTTTCCTATACTCAGTGAGAAAATTCTGCATGTTCATAAAATGTGGCAGCTATACCTCTGTTTTAAGTGTATACCAAGAGTTGTGGGAATGCACCTTACAGTAGTTAGAACGCTCTTCTACTTCAGGAAAAAAAAAACCCAGTACTCATAAAACAACAGAAAATTTTACTCTGAGCAGGAGATTTAACAATAACAGTCTCTGGCTTCTTTGTCATGGAAAATGGCCACAGGTTTGGGCTCTGGCTGTAGGCAAGTGAATGATTCAACAAACAAACTGCCAGTGGTTCAGAGAATTCCAGGTTTGAGACTAAAAAAAATAGAAAGCACAGCTCATCCTTCACTCACCTGGGGCAAATTAAACCGCACACAATTAGGAGAACAAGCAGTGGCTCTGTACAGCCACTCGCTGGAATGCTCCTCAGGTGCTTTGGAAAACATCAGCTTCTTCAGTGCTGAGACAGACCATCTGCCTTCTCCAAGATGGATCTTATATAGGATTTGTATTTCCACCTGTCAAAACACTGACAGCTTTCCATTTTGCCATAATGTCTCCTCATTTTGCCAAGGAGGGACTTTGGCTTTTTGTCTAGAGGCAGCAATATGCCTCCAATTAGCACTGTATTTTTCTCCTTTGTAGCAAAGACCTGCATAAGACAGCCTGAAGGTCTAGAATTTAAGAGAAGAAGTCACCCCAGGGGAGATTTTACCTTGTGTGTTAGGATTAAGCACAGGATCTGAGAAGCAGTGTTCACTCAGCCTTAGCAATTCTGCTTTTCAGTTCAAGGGTAAGTACACCCACTAAAATTAAGAAAAACACACACAAAAAAAAATTACAAACATGAGAGCTGCAAGAACCTTCTGAACTGCCATCTTGCTTATTCTGCAAACTTGGAACATGTTTCAGGAGTTCAAGGAAGAGTCTGATCAGAGGTAAGTCTTGAAATTGCAGACTTCCTAAGTAATATTTCCCCACTCTTCCAAAGGATTTTATCACCAATGTTACAGAAGAAGAGAAAGTCCCATTTTTCCTAGTAGAACAAATTAATATTTCCTCCCTCTGCAAAAGAAACATTTTTGAGACATAGCTGCATGCATCCCTTTGCAAGCATCCCCTCAAGCAAGACATAAAAACTGTAATTAGGAAAGGGAAAGGCCCAGTGTCCTGTGAGATTCAAAATTTCATGTCAGATCATCCAGCACATTAAGTGGCAAGAGGAAAATCTTCAGTTTGAATCCACACAGCACTAGGGAAATGTCTCTTAGTGCACCTAAAGACAAACATCACCAGTAAAGTATTTGCACTGCAACCACCATACATACAGGGATATACAGCCCAAAAACCTTTGCTGCAGAGTAACTATTGACATTCTTTTCCCATTTTATATACTGCTCAAAGAACCTTTTGATTTCATAATATATGTATTTTTGTGGATTCCCAAGCACAATATGTGATGTGTTGAGGTTGTGCTTTTATGGAGATTTCTAACCACGTGTAACATCTGTTTGTGGAGATCCTCCTTCCCACAGGCACATGGACGTGGTGATGACACATTCCTGGGATTTGTATGGCCCTCTGTTATCAAGGACTCCGCTGAGAAAGAAAACTTGGACTTGGGTTATGGATACTGGGCTACAACTGTTCTTGCAAACAAAATTACCCAACACAAAGGCATTGAGATTGAACTGTAGGTATATGCAAGCATACTTTCAGAATAAACCCAAGCATATTTTATAATACTACATTTCCCATGCCACATATTGAAGTGTAACAAGTTGCTAGCGTCTGGGAATGACGATCCCTGTGTGGTAGTGTGAAATGATGTGAAACTCTCTTGAGGAGTTATGCTTTATTATCATTTTTCCCACTATTTAAAACTGGTCTGCAATTTCCACTAGAATTTTTTAAACGCACGCTGACTCCTTACATAAGTAATTGACAGAAGATGGTGTTAGAAAAGGAGCTGCACCACTTTAAACAGCAGAAATTTAAAAGACAATGACTTTTCAGAGTTCTCATCCTAAATACTAATACTGAACAGTGTCCAGGAAGTTTACAAGTTATGATGCACAGGTTTCCTTTAGTTCTGTATGATTCCCTCACCTGTGTGATTTTCCTAAAGAAGGAAAATCTGAGGGGAACTGTCTATGCAAGCTTTAAGCTGTGGATCCAAATCCTTTTTGAGTCCAAGCAAAAGTGCCGACAGAGGGACAATTCAGCCAGGCTCTTTGCTGGCTATGCACCAGTCTGTGAATGGCAGCTACAATGCAAGCAGTAGAAATAAGAAAGAGAATCACAGCATGGAAAAATCAATGGCTAAAGAACTTCAAAATTAGATGTTTCTGGAAGTTTCTTCTCACTAATTTTGTAGACCTGTGAGTCTTCCACTTCCCCTGCCAGCTAAAGAAAAGAGATCAACTTATCTAGGGCACTAAAGAACAATTATTTCTTCCACCTTAATTGCAAGAAATGCCCATGAAAGGTAACTCAGCTGTGAGGATGTGACTGCACATGCCAGGCAGATGTTGCCAGCACCAGAGTTCTTCCTATGTTCCCCAAATGTTAACTCCTCACTGGGGATTACGTATGTCTTATACGCGGGCAAATAGCAATTTCTTTGTTCTCCAGCTTTATTACAACACAGTGAACTCTTAAGGAGTGCACATTTTTGCCAAGAAGCAGCAAATTAATAACATATGTATGTGGTGTGTTTCTGCTTCCACCACAGGTGAATGCATTGCTTGTAAGAGAAGATATTTACAGCTTTCTTGAAGCAAGGATCTTGAACCCAGCCCAGCCAGGCCAGCAGGAACCAATTGCAATTCTACTGAAAGAAGCAAGGCAACAGAGATGAAACTGCTTCCTCATCAATGCTGCTACTTGAGCTGTTCCACTACCTGTTTGAATCCAAGAACACACTTTATTAAACATCACCAGATTAAACACTAGTCTCTCTCTGTAAGAAGTGTAATTTATAGGAACACTTTCACTGATTCACTGGTTGTGTATGATTGAGCTATTCTGTGATTATTATTCTGTGTAATATATAGAATCTCATTTTTACATAAGCAAATTATAATCAAATTCTATGTATTTATGGTGTTTGGTCCTATGCATATCCTGTCCCATAATATGTATTACAAACCATTTGCTTTCACAGATCACCTCAATAAATGATTAGTCTGTCTTTTCTTCACTTATTAAGAAACAGCTTTATTGTGCACGTAATAAACCACATTCACCTCCAACACTGGCTTAACTAGAAAGGCCCTACTACTTCTCAAAGGACTGAAGCCAGTGAAGTTCCTAAACCATGTTCAAGTGCTATTCCTAAATACATGCTAATTTGAAGCAGAAGAATTGGCCTGAGCCAGGCTTTGAACATTGGAAATACTCTCTGTAAAATCCATAATATCTGCTTAACAAAGATCACTCTTTTTGTTCCTCAAACAGATGCACAGATCTGAGGCTGACCATGCCACAAGCCCTGGGTATTGTGCCCACTTCCAACATGGGGCAAAAGGTAAAGAGAGAAGAACATAAACTAAAACCCCATGCCAAGCCATTTTGGGGGGCATTACCCAGCAGACCACAACAGGTCTGAAGGTCACATTTCACGTGCATATATAGAGATATTTCTAACTGACACTTACTAAACAATCAGATTGGCTACTTGCTTCAGACAGCCCTGAACAAGTATTAATTGAAACCATCTGTAGGATACGCTATCTCTGAAGTAACTAGAGATGTTCAGCTGACTTTGGACTAAATTACCCAACAGCTTCCACACAGAAAAAGCACACTCATGAAAGTGATTTACTGTTTTAATATAACACACACAACTATAAAGGGATCAACAATGACCCTAGGGTTTCTATGATTATTCTCTTTAGGAAAACACAGCCGAGAGAGAAAACAGCTAAAAGCTGCCTGTTCTTCTGCATCATTTGTCCATGAGCTCTGAAGCGCCTGCTTAAGGGATGAATTAGTCTTCTTGCCTTAAAAAAAATAAAGACAGTGGGGGTCCTGAGAGAATGAGATAAAAAAGGAACCTTTCCTCCTGCACATCACCCATCCCAGTGAGAGTTACATGCAGTGTACTTACAGCACAAGGGTTGTTCCTGCTGTACATTTTATAAATATTGGGAAACTGATGAGGAAACACTGCCTGCTCCTCTTACCCAACAATGCCTACCCTCCTATCTAATGCCTATATGAAAGTAATAAGAAGAGTCCAGGCTGGTCAAAATTCCTTGCTGTACTGCCCCATATCTAGCAAGGGAGATTCTGTGATCTGATGAAAGGATGGATAAAACACATTTGTCGTGATGGAAGAATTAGGGCTGGTATCTTTATGAAGATAGCATAGCAGAAAAGATAGCAAAGTCTCCAAAAGGCTGGAGTCTTTACTGCAAACAAAGCTGGTAGACTTCAGTAAAGCTACGTAGGCTATAATGAATGTTTTTGACTGTAGGGAGAAAAATGAATGGCTCAAGTCCAGGAACTGTCTCAGCCTACATACAGAACTAGGTCTGTAGGAGATCCTTATTCAGCACGTTTCCTACAAAAGACATTAATTCACATTTTCTTGTTTAAAGAACAGATAGCTTCTCCATGTGAGAAATTCCAGCAGACAGGAGCTCAGAGGAATGAACGAGCACTGCAGAGACCACTGCACATTTCATACAAACACTCATCAAATGTTGCCACTTGGAGATTTCAAAGCTCACAAAGAAAACTACTCTTTTTTTCCCCTCAGAGCAGAAACTAGGATATCAGCCCTGATTACTTTGCAGTTGCTCACCCTTAGTGCAGTTTGAGAGGCAAGAGACCTTAATCAAGCTCAGAGGCAAGGAAGGATTTCTTTTAAAGGCTATCAATGTTAATGAACAACTTGGTCTTGTTTAAACATCCACACTGTGATATGGGCAAGTGTCTGAGTTTATCATGTCCTCAATCTTTTGAACAGCCAGATTTTATTTGCTAAGCATTGATCAGGCCAGAAGGAATGAGCTTATCCCGAGTGGCAGTGCCTGGACTTGAATTCTGGACTTTAGATTGCAAAATGTTCAGGATTTGATGCAATTTTGCCTCAGCCAGCTATGCTGAGTTTGGGGCTGTCATTGTAAACCCCGAGACTAAAGGAAACTGTCCTGGAGTCTTACTGGAAAACAGAAAGGCACATCCTCACTCCAAAAGGCTTGTGCATCTAAAAGCTAAAAAGACATGCTGAAGCTTTGTGCCAAAGGTAACAAGTCAAACACAACTGGATATACTAATTTGCTATTTCTTGTGCATGTTAGGAGAATTCCAAATTAAAAGCCATACTTGAAAGCCAGAAACCAAATATCACATGAGTTTTAAAAATAAACCCTTCAGAAAACTAGTCCTTTCACTTCATTTATGAGGTGAATTTATGAGGTGAATCTTTTTATCCTCTGATTAGTTATTTTATTGTCTTTTGATTATGCCTGTAGTCTACAGCTGTGATATTGTTGCAAGAAGCATACAGGTGTTTAATTTAAAATAAAAAGGCTTTTGTGCAATTTTTTAATGATGAAACTATTTCTACCAGTATTAGATTTTTATGAAGCCTTTTGAACTTCTGCTTTTCATACCTATTGGTTCAGCTGATATAGTGAGATATCTCCTGTGAAATTATAATAGCCTTGCATAATTATGAGTCTACTAAAATAAGGCTTTTGAAATGCTTACTCACTGACCTGTTCAGTGTCCTGTTGCACAACAGCCCCTCATGAATGTATTAATCATGGATATAGCACTGTTGAAACATTCAATATGTTACACTGGAGCTTCCCACTCCTCCCCTCAGGGCACAATCCTTTCTTACTGCTCGGGCTCACTCAGCATCTGTATTATTCACTTTCGCAGTAATAGTGCAGTTTAATCTTTGAAGCTTTTCTAAAAGGGCTGCAACAGAAAAATGTGCATGGAAAGGGGTATGAAATAGCAATTAATATGTTTAGCAATCTGCACAAACAAAGCCCTACCCTCTGCAAGCAAGATTCAGCTAATTAGGGGGCAAGAGCGCTCTTACTTGGCAGTGATACTCAAGCTAGTTCTGCAGCCTGTTATCCTCCTTGCTCTTCTAGTCCTCACTCCAAACAAACTTTTAGGAAATTTGGTAGAATTCCTATTCAGCAAATAAACTGCTCTCTGAAAATCATGCACTTACCCTGGAGCTTTGCAGGTATCAGGTGATGAAGGACGTCAGGTTTCAGCTCGATCCTGCGGCTGCATTAACACTTCCTCAGGAAAGCCTGGGTTTGTTCCAGTGCTCTTCTTATCTGCCACCACTCCAAACAGAACACATCACGAAGCTCAGATTCCAAGCTACTTACATTAAGATATGATGGAAACATCATTGTTAACATAATCATTCCCTGTCCACATTACATGGATATTTCAAAACAGACACCCATTTCAGGGCATTTTGTTTAGATCAGTTTTATCTCTGTACTTCAGAAAAAGCATACAGCAAGGAAAACTTCCTGAAGCCCAAGCACAGTGCAGGATCATGCCACTGCTTCACACAGGGTAAATTCACCACCACACAGTTATCCAAAAAAAGAACACCCAATTATCACTGAAACAGCAAATTTTTCCTTCAGGACACACAGCTCCTCTGTCCTCTTTAGCAGAAGACTATGACACAGCTGAGGAAACTGCTCCCCTCGACTTGCATTTTCCCATAGTATTCACAGAAATGTAAGCTGGAAAAAAAGAAAGGAAAGGAAGAGCATCCTTCCTTCCAGCTGCCAGCTAAACTTGTAAATTTAGGAGAATACCAGCTACAGCAGCTGGAACTGCGGCTGGGAGCCCCAGGCTGACTCTTGAACCACCTTTGATAGGGCCAAGAGCACAGTCAGGGTGGAATGGAGCCTGACAAGGACTGCTACCATGAGCTGAAGTCATCTTTTAGTCCTCACTGCAGGTGTTCCCTTAGAGTCAGTGTTTTGAGATATAATCACCCATTTAATTTAATATTACAACAGTTTGTAATTTTAACTAGGGACACCATACATACCTATAGTCTTGCCTTTTTTTTTTTTTTTTTTAGTGAGGCTGATGACTGATCTTAGATATCACTTTTTTCAGTTCAGGCACTTAAAAAGTAAACCAAAAAACAAGTTTGTTTGTTTGTTTAAAAAAAGAAAAACCTGGCTCACCTGCTTGTTCCCTTCCAGTATCTGTGTGAAGAAATCTTGATCAGCTTTTCCTTCCCCTGCCCCTTCCCTTGTTATTCAGTTAGCTACAGATGCTTTCTAGCACAACAGTAACGTATGGCAACTCATTTTATTGGCACAAAGGATGTGCTAAACATTATCTTGTTCTCTTCCTTCAGTGTACACTTCCTAGAAAATGAAAAAAGCATTACGTATTCCCGCTCTGCAGGATGCCAAACACAGACATCTCCTGAGCAAACAGAATAAGTTATTCAGTGTAATAACCATAAAGGCAAGAATGAGATTACAAGAGAACGTCCTCTACAGCTGTAAACACTATCTGCAAGGCTTACTATTCAACATCATTACATTTCCATGCTGAGCCAATTCCAATCCCTTCTCTTCTCGTTGCTAAAGCAGGCACTTTTTTTTTTTTCATTAATTTGAATATCCTATGTATTATTTTTGCATAGAGGAAGAAACAAGTGTTGATAAATGAGTCTGAAAGTCAATCAAAACCAACACTAAATCATGCATCTCTTGTTTTAAGGTTTGATACCCCCCCAAAAGACGTTCAAAAAAATCAGAAGTGAATAGCCTAGGGAGTTTCTGCTTTGGCAGAACTAGAGTAAAGCAGTAGCCAAACACATTGCTACTGGCATTCAGTCTTGGATATTTTAAGCCAGCGAAATCATAGCTTGATTCAGTATAATTAAAAGAGATGCTCAAAGGGGGCACTGTAAGGCTAAGTGGAGAAATTACACAAAATGTATTTTAACAATGAAAATTACTTGGGCAATCAAAAGACGGGGGAAATGGTGTTTTCTGTGCTTTGAAACTAAATCTGGAAAATTGAAAAAAAATAAAACAAACGTGCAGTAGTAATTACATGTGAATTCTCCCCAGTTCCCTAAACCAGTCTGTTTGGAACAGTGCTATCTATTAAATCTTGCATGCTCCAGGCCTGCATTTCACCAGCCCTGAATCTTTTGCAAACAGTCAAAGATTGTACAAAGAATTGCAATCCACTGACCAAGGTCTGCCTAAATGCATGTGTTGCCTTCTTCTTCAGAACAATGTTGGACATTTTGCTGCCATTGCAAAATGGACAAACTCACATCCACATGGAAAGCCTTTCATGGTGCTGCCCACTGCAGTGTTTCACTGCAGCTGCTTTATCTTGATTGTGGTGGGGGAAAAAAGCCATTAACCAATTTGATGATTGGTTAAAGAAAGCTCATGTCTAAAACTGTTAGTTTCATCTCAGCTGTTCTTGTCAGGCTCCATATGGTCTCTATAACAAACAATTATCACTTTATAGGAAAATGTGAATTTCTGTCCGGTTTGTCCAGTTTCTAATAGAGTTTGGACACGTTCTGCTCATTCTGCTGTTTAGAAGTCACTCTCCTCATTTTTTAATGACTTTATAAACAGAGCAATGAACAGGGCTATTGTGTCCTGCTGCATATGATTTACATCTGCATTAAATACTCCTTATGGCTCCCTCCAGCAGCCTAGAGCACTTTCAAGGAACCTTATGAAACTCAGCCTAAGGCCCAGGGACAACGCCAGAATGAAGTCAAGGGGTCTCATTACCAAGGGAGAAGTTGGGGTCTCATTACAAAGGGAGAAGTTAGGCTCCCTAGCACTTAAAGGGAGTGGAAAAGTGAACTACAAGCCATACACACTGATTCCATTTTCTGCATGCACTGCAGTGATCCATATGGTGACATTTCATCTATAAATTTATTAGCAACATTAAGTAACAGCTTTCTAGCCTTGTGCTCAGAATCGACGCCCACTGTACTCAAAATGCTAGAGTGGACTTGTGGCAGGGAAGTTACAAGAATCTTTAGCTTCCAAGCCTTAGGCATTGGTAATTTGGTGGCAGAATAAAGGTAATTCAGACTGCAGCATTTTTATAATCAGGCTATGTAAAGCCACATGGATAAGATACAGGTGTGGTATACAAGATACAGGACAAAAGAAACCCCCTTTGTCCAGCCTGCAGCATGGTCCCTGTACTCCTCAAGATGCATGGTAAAGGAAGCTTCCTACAGCTTCTCCTTAGAGAAATCTTATGGGGATCATAAATCAGGTCAATATATTAAGGCTGTTAAAAGAATGACTAGAAATATTAACTTATTTCAGATTCATCTTAGTCTAAATTGCTTTACTGAAACACAGTGGCTGCAGAGGCATCACAAACTGCTCATGGCCAAGCCCCTGCTCTGTCCTACCCTTCCAGCCATTTTTTACATCACCTTTCAGTGCACTGAGCAATCTGGCTCCAGGCATCACACAGAGCAATTGTTCCACATGCTAAGAGATAACCTACATGTCACAGGCAGATGTAACTGGTCTTCTTACCTTAACCTCAAATAAACTGATGACTATTTTACTTTGGTGGTGTTTCTTGAATGTATTTATAGGCACTTTTTTATCATCAATTGGGAATGAATGTGAATCCAGAAAGTATATGTGGTGTGAAATGACATTTTAGAGTGGTTTCGCTTTTTCAAAAAAAGCAAAGAAGGCACATTAATCTGTAATTAAATTTAAGATTAACTCTGTATTTGTCAAAGTTCTTTTGATTAGCCTTATCATGCATCTTATACAGTATAAAAAACACAGTGGGGAACATAAAACCACCATTTGTTCACCAGGTAATTTTTCAAATGCTTTGAAAAACTCTACTCAATAATATAGAGGACCACTACCCAGCCTGAAAATCTGGTAGTCAGGCTATCCATAGTGATCTCATGGTTCTGCTATGACTCAGGAACACAGAAATCCATTAAAATGCTTTCATTAATCCCTGATGCTTTTACTGTATGCAAAAGGCACGCAGCTTAAATACCGAGTTATACAACAGGTTTTAACCTTCTGCCATGACTCCTTCCTGAATCCCACCAGCTTAGGGAGGGAAACAAATGATGAATCTGAACCACAACAATGAAAAATTTAGAGACAAGTTAGGGCAAAAAGTTTTGCAAGACTTGACTACCATGACCAACACATTTGAGTGAATAAACGGTATTCTGAGGGCCTTTCCACACGAACAGGAAAATATTCAGCTTTACCTTGCTGGAAATAAGTTGTGCAACAGCCATGCAAACTGGTGCAGACAGGAGTTGAAAAATAAAAATAAGTTAAGGGAGGGCAAGAGCCTTTTTTACTGCAAACAAGCAATTTGTCTGTATTTCACCCCAAAGGTCATTGATGCTCATTTACATGCAATGTTACATGATTGCTTTTGCTGTTGTTGCTTTCAAGACAGTTAGATGGTTAAAATTAGGTTCCATTCCTTGTGTTTTCATTAAGCTAACAGCCAAGAAAAAACAGCAACAAAAATCAAAATAATTGATAATAATAATAATAATAATAATAATAAAGTCTCAGATAAAAAAAGTGCACACTAACTCACAAGCTCTGTATTCCCACTGAAAAGAGGTGAACACTGTCCTGCACAGCTGCTTCCAGAGCCATTGGAACTTGTCCTACTCATGGGAATCAAAAGAAATAATAACTGTAGCCTTAAAATATTAAGCACTTCCATGAACTCAAGAATACGGCTTTTTACCACCCAAATCTTTCTGGCAGATCCTTTTCACATGGCAGCACACAAGCAATTGCAAACACAGGCAAGCTGCAGAGCCAGCCCCACCAGCCAACCAGCTGCCACCATCTTCAGGCTGTTTGAAGGATTTAGCTGCTTGTAGCTCTCTGCCACCTCAAAACTGTTAATTTTTCCCTGATGAATTGCACTGGTGCTGGGTCTCTGCCACCGTCCCTCAGCCCCACACAAGTACCATCCCTGTTAGTGGAGGTGAACGCCTCTGCTTTGTCTGCCCTGCAGTACTGAGGCACCATATCAGGGATTTCAGGAGGCATTGTCTCCCTGCAGGTAACTACTCCTTGTCTACCCAGCAAACACAATAGCTCAGATGCCCAGCTCCCCGTCTGGATCGAGTAACTTCAGTTTTGTTACCGATGCCTAGAAAACAACCACCACACCCAGCTTTTAAAGTTCACTGCAGCAACTTTAAATTAGTCAGATCAAGGGGGGGAAAAAAAAAAAAAAAAGCCAGAACTAAGGAAGCAGTGTTTGCGTCATGGGACATTTGCTTGGAAGCTTCTTTCAAATCTAAATCAGGACCCACCATCTTTTTGTCTGCCAATTTTTTTTCCAAGCTCTACCAAAACTTTAAGCAGCACAATCACAACAGTAGGTCCTGTAGCAGTCAGTGATAAATATTTACTAGAGCAAAGACAACATTAATTTCTTAATTTAAAAACCAACCAAGAAAAATAATTTTTCCTTTACTAATAAAAAATCAAAACTGTCCTTTTTTATTTCCTTAATTTTTTAAGATAAATTTTGAATTAACTACTATGCTGGAAATACATTGGGAATTCATTCTTCTGTTTCAGATTTGAAGGATTAACTCTTCAATTATTAAGTTGTACCAACAGCTGATCACTTGCTGTGCAGTCTATTTTTAAAAGTACATGAAAGATTAGTGTAACCAGAATACCTAGAATAAGAACATTTAGCAAAACCCTTCCATGCAGAAATCTGAAATTAGTGTTTGAGACTTGGTATATCAATTTACAGTTAATGCCAGGCTTGCTCTCAGGGGGGCTCAGGTCTCTTTTTAATGGCCTTCAACAGCTGCACACACAAAACCCTCCCCCCTCCCCAAACCACCACCCAACATACAAGTATTGTTTCCAACTATGGGGGCAATTTAAATCCTTGCTAAAAACATTTGGTGCCTGCTTTACATTCAAAATGACATATTAATTCACAAAAGGAAGGACATCACAGTTTTCTCTTAAAAAAAAAAAAATATGGCTGGGGTAGGAGGGGGTTATTTCAAAATGGGATTGATGCATTTCTCTAGAGCCACCAGCAGGTCCCTTTGAGGCCCTGCTAAAATCCTGGAGGACATATTCCAGAGGATTTGAACTCTGCAGAGCTCCAGGGTGAGAAGAAGAGAGGGAGGAACCAGAAATCCCTCTGAAGCATCGTTCTCTGCTTGCTGCTTAGTGCTATTCTTTGTGAGTCCCTCTGACCGAGGTGTTGGTCCTCCAGGAACTGCAGGCAGGTAAGAGCACAAGAGCCCTTCATGCAGGTCACTGTCTCCTCTGAGGCTCTCCTGAGTGTCTCACCCTCCCTATAAAATGCAGTGATTTCTCTCATAAGCCCCTCAGTATGCACCTCTCTGCATCTGCTTCCTTAAAAAATTCAGCATGCCTAAACCCACCAGAGTGCATCTTTCCATTTAAAGGAACAACACCTCATTTTCAAGAACTCACATTTTCAGGTTGTCCTAGTGAATGATGTTTTCCAGTATATCCTTCTGAAAATTGCACCCCAAGAAGGGTTTTCTGCTGTACCTCGACCTGCTAGCTCCAGGTTACAAGGAGCTGGCAAACACAGATATCAAATACAAGTTACCTTGTTTAAAAAACTGCTTTAACTTAAGTAAAGTATTACCTCAGAACTCCCTCCATAGACCTGAGTAAGCCAAGACAAGAAGGGACATGAAATAAATTAAGACTTAACAAATTTATGTGACCCCTTGAACACAAGCTTTATTTCTCTGGTAACTTCTGCACTGTGCAAGCCAAAGCAGCAGAGAACTCAGGCACAGCAGCAGCCAGCTGAGGGAGTTCACAATGATTGATCAGCTTTGGAACAAGAATTACAACTCCAGCAGGCGTTAGCAAAGCATCAGCACAGCAAGAGTTAAGAGCATGGCCTGTACTTTACTGGCGGGAATAGTTTGGGAAACAGAAATAGTAGGAATAGGATCCTTTGAAATGACTTCAGTTTTTATTAACATATTTTTACAGGACATCCCACTTAAGCCAGACAGCATGTTTACAATAGGGTCCTGTCTAAGGACAGCTTAAAACTATTATACAGTACATACAGAAGGACAATACAGTCCCAGTACAAGCTACCAGCAGGCAGTAAATCACGTCAAAGCCTCATGTTACACCTGATTAACTGTTGGCTCCAGTACTGCAACCTACCCCAAGAATGCTTGCTTCAGTGTAGTTAAGAGTTGTCAGAGAATTTATGTCATCTGATGGCAAGTTACACAAAATAGTGCCCCAGTGTATCATTTAAGAAGCATTACTTGGCATGAGCTGCAAGAGTGTGTGGCTTCACACATGCAGTATCCTCTGGTGCTGTGTATTCCTTAGAAGTGGACTCCATTGAGATGTCTCATTTACTAGAAGAAATCACATCACCTCTGTCCCAATGGGATCGTATGAGCCTGGATTACAACTCTATCTGAATTACAAGCACATCCAAAATTTTATCACTCATGAGTCAGTCTACCCTCAACATGGCTACTGCAATGAAATTAAATTTCCCACAAAATTTTCCTTGATTCTGCAAATGGCTTAAAAATAGACACCCTTGTAAATACGAAGATCTTACATTTTTCACTAAATGTACAAGCCTGAGAGTGGACCAAACAGTAAAAACTTTCCACCACCTGAACACAAAGGAAACCTTGTTATTCTGAAGTTCAAAGGCAACCCAAGCCACTAGAGAGGCAAATTCTGAGAGCATCCCAAGGTCCATAGATTGGATGCCTGTCAAACATGCAAGGTACTCTGAAAACCAAGCAATAATCCTCATGAAGTCTGTGTTTATCCAACTGTCAATCAGCAAGACATCTGGCATTACCTGAGATGTCGTGCATCTTGGTCAAGAGTTAGAGTCCTGTAAGTCAGCAAAAGTGTTTAATTGCACGGTCCACTAGCCCTGACTCTGTGTGTTCCTGCACAGCTTTTCTCAGAGTTGTGCAGGAATTTTGCAGAAAGCTGGATGCCAATTTTAGCAGTAATATCGTCTACACCACACACACAAACAAATCCAATATTTCTGTGGAGTTCCTCATGCTTGGCCAGCAGGAGGCTTGCTTGTATTCTTCTGTAAGATTAACTAATCATCACGTATTTTTAAGTGCAGTTTTATTATCTCTTTCCTTAGGCAAGGCAGTGATACTTCAGCTTTACCCTGGATAAACTGTTGATATGGTCTGTACTTCAAGTCTCTGCAGGAAATGTAAAGCCAGTAAAGAGGACAATTTCTCATTTAGCATGTTGCAATACACACGGTAGGCTAAGCCCCTGAATTCCTCCTCTTACTTATTGATTGAGGCAATTTTTTGTTAAAACAATTATATCACAGATCACAGAAAAACATTTTCTTCTAAAAATTAAACAAGGAGTTTAATTAAAATCAGAACAGGTCTTCTAAAGTAACAGCAGAGCAACAGAGCACAGATGTCTGGACTGCAAACATATTTACCTATTTTTTCTGCTCAGTCATAACAGCATTCCCACAGCTATCACAAGAAGAGCTTTAACAAATGAAAAGCCTGATGTTAAGTCACTTTTCTCTGGTAGAAGATGAAAAAAAGTCCTTTTGGTTTTAGTAAGGGGTAAGACCCAAGCTAAATGCTGAGGCCATGGTGAAACAGATATGCAAAAATCCATTAGAAATCCAGACATGGAAATGCAGATCAATGTGTCCACCAGCTGTAGTGACATTTAAAGGAGAGGAAAGCATCTGAACAGTACCACCATGGTGGCCAAGCACCTGAGTAATTGAGAGGAAAGAAAGAAACCAGCACCTGTTCCCTAGCAAGGTGTGACATGAGACATAAGCATCGAGCACCAGGGAGCTTCAATCTGAAATGTAAATGCTCACAACAGCATCAAGGGGGAAGGTTTTTGGCTAAGCAGTTAATGCTGGAGAAGTGTTTGAGGACTGGTAAGCTGAGACTAGCTGTTCAGAGGAGTTCTCTCTCTGAACCTAGAATGGCACAGGATTTGTCCTTACAGATGGCAAAGCTTCAAGGGACAGTAGCTCTGGCAGGAACATCTCTAATGATGCCATATTTTTGGATTCAGACCTCGTAGCTGGGAAAGGAGGAAATGTAGGTGGGAGGGAAGCAGCTCAGCCATCGCTGAGCTCAACAGTTGTAAGAGTCAGCAAGGCTGAACACAAGTGCTCCCAGGACTCAGGGAATTGCTCTCCAAGCCTTTGGGGGACATGTGGCCAAAGAGCTGTGCTGCTGTGACACAAGCCACTGGGCACAGTCCAGGATCTTTGTAGCTACCAGTCATGCTGCAGGGCGCAGCGAGGTCCAGGAGGGTGCTCAGCAGCTGCCACTGCCATTGAGTTATCATTTACAGAGCTCAGCACACTGGGCAGCCTTGACCTTTGCACATTTGAGGTGACCGCTTCAATTGGCTCTGGCTTGGAAAATACAAAATTAGTAAATTAGCTTTTACCCAGCTTTCTAATCTCCAGGTGCTTTCATTTAATGGCAAGAAAAATCAGAGGTTCAGTCTCAGCTGAAGTTTCAGTGAATTTAACAGCTGAAAATGTGACAAAGGCTGGCTGTGCTCATTGCCTTGCTCAATCACCTGCAAATGCATGAAGTGGAAGCAGGGGTATCTGCCTATACAGACTCAGTGACTAAGTGCAAGTATTACTTATACGTGATTTTCTTTTCCCGCTCTTGCAATTCTTCACCCGGAGCATCAAATACCAGAGCCATGATGTGTTAACACCACCTTTCCTGTGGGGCTGTGCCCTACCACTTCCCAGTAGGCTCCCAAGAAGCTCTGTGCCTCTGGTAATTCAGACTGCTAGAGACACCCATAAGGCAAAACTGCTTGGAAATGCTGTATTCCTTCCAAATGGATCCATGCAATTTTTAAATCGACTTTTAAAAATGCACCAAACATACCCAGGGGAAATAAGCAAACAATGTGGATTGCTGCCTGAAATAATTATACAGATAGCTCAGGGCGTTTAGCGTAGTGATGAAAGAACAGAAACAAGAAAAAGCGATTAGCAGGCTTCACAGCAATAACGGGGTTTAGCAAATCCCACACTTCCCATTGCACAACAGAAACTTTGACATCACCTAGATTTATAAATACTGAACTGCATGTGGTGGTTTTCCCAGTTTAGGAGTCCCTGCTGAGAAGTCCAATATTATACAGGAAACACTCCTATAGCAGAGGGCTATCTACCACTGTCATTTTGACATACCTGCAGATTTGTGACTTCATCATTATTTCACTACATGGCTTTGTAAGAAGTGATTTCACTGCAGATAAGACTATCTGCTCATAAAAGGGCTTGTACATTCAAGTGCAGTACTGAAAGGCAATTAAAGTTGTGCTTTGCCAGGCTAGATCAATTCTTGCTGAGGAGCAGCACAAAGATAGGTAATGGACTTCAGGATGTCTCAAAGCCGGAGTTGTGAGCTGAGCTGTCTAAATACATGGCAAGCCTCAAAATCCTGACAAGCTTTCTCTTATTGAACTTCAAGAGAATTTAAAGGGAGCTCAGGCACAATTTCTAGGTGAGCATAGTTTGACGAAGTTCCAAAAAATAAGCCTTTGGGTTTTTTTAATATTTCCTTTAAATTAAATATTTATCTGATAGTAGTAAAACAATATAGTGGCAAGTTTTAACATGTGCAATGAAATGGTATTTCACTACCTTCCAATAACCAGCAGGATGAGATATCAGAGACATTAGTCCTGACTGTGTTATTCCTCCACTGAAACTACACCTACAGTATTTCAACATTACAACAATTTGCACTTGCATCATCTTCTCCCTTATTAAAAAAACCCCAATACAACTTGACCAGTGTTTCTATAAGCAACTCTTGCTCAATTAAAATACTATATCCAAACAGATTTACACTACACCCTGTTTTGTCATGAAAGTACTAAATTCCAGACAATGAGCATATGTGGGTGTCTGCTCCTGACTCTAACTCCTGTTTTAAATATATATTTCAAAGATACTTTCCATATAGTCAAGGTCAATGGGGGGGAAGCAGGAAAAACTGAATTGTTTAAATTGCACAGAAGGATTAAGAAAGTTATGCACAAGGAGTTTGTTTCAATGCTAATTTTAGCAGGATTCAAATCCATATTTTTTTTTGTATGTTTGAGGTTGTTGAGGCTTAAAGTCTTGTAATCCATGAGACTAAATCACTGAGTAGAAACTACAGTGTGAATACAAACAATAATAAATAACCTAGCTAAGAAGATGCCTGTAAACATTTCTAGTACTAAACCTGCCAAATTACACTTATAGTCACTTGTTGGTCTCATCTCACCAGTATTTCCTTGGTTAGTTACATATCATATCCCAGAATGTGGATTTCAATAGAAACCCTGGCTGTTTGGGATCCATGTGTCAGGGGCACAGCACACCTCCCCAAAAACCCAAAAAGAGTAACAGAGATACCAATAAAATGAAGAAGGAAAGAACACAAGTTAACAGATAAAGACAGAGATGATCTTTGAAATTACCTATGCTGTACTCAAATATCCTTATTTATCTATATAATGATGATTTTAATAACACAGTCTCCTTGAAAAAAAGTTTGGTAAGACAGTTCTAACCATACTATAAGCCTCTATTAACAAAAATAATGCCAGTGCCATCCCAATGGCATTCTTATGCAAAACCCAAGAACTTTGAAAGGACAACACACTTTCCAGATGGATATGGCTACTTGCATTTTACAGACAGGGAAACAGAGCCACTGAAAGCCAAAAGCCCTACCCTAAGGGGTTTTGCCTCAAAGTTTGAGTTAGAGAGTCAGCTGAGCAACTTGGTTACTACTTCAAATGCTGATCATTGCTCTGCTTTCACCTTCTATTCTCCTTTCTACATTTGTAGTGTTTATTCAACTGCATATCCATCTACCTTTGAATAATGTACACTTGGGTTGAGACATGCATACAATGTTTAGCAAAATACAGTCAGGGCCTCTAAGCATCATCACCACACACAGCATCAGAGGGGTAACAGTCCTAAGGCTGGATGGGGTGGATGGGAAGGAATGATTGCAAGAGGAAAATTTTACTGAAATAAAGCTCATTACATATCAATCTGATACTTCTATTTTGCAAAACTTATGCACAACCTCACCACTCTGGAGCACCTGTGTTGTTACCAACACACCTTTTTTCCTCCAGGTCAAACAAGAGTACTTACTAGAGATTAAGATACAAATGCTAAAAAAGACCAAAAAAGGAACCATAGTTAGAAAAATCCCTTTTCAGACAATACCAAAATAGCAAAGCAAATACTAGAACGAGTGAAATATTTTATTACAGTGAAGAAATGCTTACTGCTGTGATCTGGCAGATACTGTGACACACAAACCTGAACGCTGATGACAGAAATGGACTTCTACAATGTGAATCTTGCCTTTGCTCCTGGACTGCTTGAATCACCTTTTCCAAGCAGCATTCTCTTTAACCAATTTTCCATTTCCAGAAATACGATTTGCAACTGATGGAAGAAATACTGATCTCATGTTTCCACGGATAATAACTCCTTGGACAGTCTGAATCTCAGTGCAAGACACAACTTGCTTTGCAATATGCTGGAATTGAACACACCTCCTAACACCCGTTACTTTGGCTTCGTTTCAAGAGATCCTCCATTGTCCTACCCAGCTGGCGGAGGATGAAGCCAAGCCAAGCCAATGTTTGGGCAAGTAGAAGCAGCTATGGGAGCAAGATCTGGTTTGGAAAAAAGCTATGTCAAACAGGTCCAGAGGAGTGCCATGAAGATGATCAGGGGCTGGAGCATTTTCCCTGTGAGGAAAGGCAAAGAGAGTTGGGGTTGTTTAGCCTAAAGAAGAAAAGGTTCCAGGCAGAACCTATAGCAGCCTGCCAGCACTTATTGGGGGGCCTGCAGAATAGATGGGGAGGGACCCTTTATCAGGAAGTGTAGTGATAGGTTGAGGGGTAGCAGTTTTAAACTGAAAGAGGGTAGATTTAGATGAGATATTAGGAAGAAATTCTTTACGGCGAGGGTGGGGAGGCCCTGGCACAGGCTGCCCAGAGAAGCTGTGGATGCCCCATCCCTGGCAGTGTCCAAGGTCAAGTTAGATGGAGCTCTGAGCAACCTGGTCTAGTGGAAGGTGTCCCTGCCCATGGCAGGCTATTGGAACTAGATGGTCTTTAATGTCCCTTGCAACCCAAATCATTCTGTGATTCAGTATCCGACTATTTTCTTTCTATAATATGAGGTAGAGCCGAATTTTAGGTACTGTCTTTCTCAACAGGATCTTTTTGAATGGCAACAAAGTTCTTTTAATTTTGGTAATTCCATCAGGATAACTCTTTGTAGCTGCCTCCTTGCTAGTTACTCACTACCTTGCACAACACTAGGTTTTGGTAAAGAAAGCCACATGGCAAACACAGTGTTTTATCTTGGTGAACTCGGCAGCATAACCACACTGCTTGGAAACAAATGCATTCATGAAAATGCCGCCACCTCTGAGTCACCACACAAGCCCCACATCAGCACACAGCCTCCTGTAATTTGAGAGCCTCATTAAACCTATCAACACTTGTATCTTTTCAGACTGATGAAACAGGAAAAGTTTTGAGACAGCAGTAGGCTTTGCTGTCCCCTAGCTACAATCTGCTGAATTTGGGAATTCCCTTCAGAGTTGTTTCCCCTCTTAACGCTAATGGGCGTGGCACAAAGACCATAGATTCTGCATTTATTCAGAAAAATTATTCTCCCATTGAGAAAGAAATATGCAGTCCGCAAAGCAATGTAAAGATACTTGTTCTCAGCAGAACTGCAAAACAACAAATCTTCAAATAAGCAAAAAAAAGTCTGATTTTTCAAAAAACCCACTTTAATTACTGTGTGGTTTGTTCAGTTTTCTTTTGAAGACGCCTAACATATGGTATGATTTACACAACACTGGCAGAGAGCTCGAGACAGAAGATTCAAATCTAACTGCAGAAGTATGCAAAACTTAACACTACGCATCAAGATTGTCCTTCTCATCAGCTGAGCATGGCCATTTAAGTCTGCATGCATAATTAATTCCTATTGCTACATATTCTTTAAATACTAAGAAATGTAATTTCTTTATTTTCATACGTATGGCTTGTCCTCGTAGCTGGTGACACTGGAGCCACCAAGGGGCAGAGATCACTGGCTTCCTCAGACAGGGCAGTCCCCTCGTTACAGAAAGGGCACTTACACTCCCGGCTTCAACAGTCCCAATTTAAAGAAAAAATATTTGTACACAAAAGAAATGGCACTTTATGAGACGTAGCCTTCAAACTGTGCAGCACACAGACTCCAGCTGTGCCTCCCTCCCTCGAGGGTTTGTGCAGGTCCCTTCTGAGGTGCCCCAAAGCTCAGGCCCCCACAGCTGTGCCAGTTATCGAGCCACACGGCAGCCACCTCTCCCAGCAATGGCAAGCAGGTTTGGCAAAACCCCTCAGCTGCCTGTTTTATTTCTAGGGCATCGAGGGAAGAAGCTGCAAATGGAGCCACGTACTACAAAATACTTCAACCTTCAATAGTACCTCTCCTTTTCGCCTCACTCAGTGCCCTGCTCCTCCCAGCACTGTGACCGCGCCGTGTGTTCAAATACAGCTTTAGCTTATTTCCTTCTCAGTAAAAGCACCTTAAAAAACAGCAACAGAGGGTTTGTAAAACAAAGTTTGAAAAAAAAAAAAAATTACCACAAGAGTTTAACTGAGAAGCTCTTGCTCAGTTCTCAGGAGTTCAGAGAACTCAGTGGTTTCTTTTTTGACAAAAGATAGTTTTAGTGGTGTAAGTTATCTGCACTCCTGTAGTGTTGGTGCAGCACTTCTCAGGCTCTGGGTCACAAGTAGGTCAAAAACCTTCACGTAGCAGTTTGCAAAACAGTTCTACACAGAGTAAGATGTTTTTAGAAGATATCTGTACCTTCCTTGGTATGGAAAGAACTAAACAAAATCAGCACTGGAAAAATGATAATAACTCAAAAGATTTGCCTCATTATTTTGATTGCAAATGATAGCTACTGTGGCAGCACTCCACAATGCATTTGTGATTCATTTTTTCCCCCAAAGAGGTCAGGCAATTCTCAGATTTTTTCCAACAAGTTTAGAAGGCCATAAAAAAACTTTGAAAACCACTGGTGTCGATGGCCTCCCCATCAAGGTTGTCTGTCTGAAAATCTCACTTGCAGATTCTTACCAGGGTGATGCTGGGGATCCTGAACTAGAGGAGAGAAGAGGAAAATTGAGATCACAGATTTCCACTCATGTTGGTTTTAGAACAAGTGATACAAATGATACAAAAATAAATTCTTTATTCTGTGTTCAAAGCATTGAGAATTGTGTTAAACACAGATCATTAAGTATTATAAATGATAAAATATTCAAAGGACATCAGGAAATAAGTGATTTATGGTTTATATTTTAAAATAGTACCTACATACTACCACCATTTTCATATTTTAGCTGTATTGACATTACTAGACACTTAGGGTGGAAGAGGAATTTAACTGGTTAAATTCCTGTTAACCAGTGGGAATCAAACACCAGACTGCTGGCTGGGATGCTCCCCCTGCACACCAAGGCCTGACAGGGACAGAGGCAGAAATCCTCCAGCAGTTCCTTCCTGTGCCCCATCCACCCAACACGGCCACGTGCACAGAGCAGCAGCAAGGCAGGAGCTGGTTGTCTACCACAAGGCAGCATAGCAACACAAACCTTAGCCTCATTTTTAATTAAAGACAAGATCCTAGATGCACTTAAATGAAATCTGGGCAGCATTTAGGAGCTGAGCTGAGGAACCCGTCCTCGGAATTGCTGTGCAGTCTTTTACACATGCAGAATTTGTGGATGTCCAAGTGATGCCACTCCAGTTGTGCTGCCCACACCCAGCTTTGTCCAGAGCCTGCTGCCCACTTCGGCCCCAACCCAGTTCTGATTTGGGAGTCTGCAATTTGGGAGTCTCAGCACGCTCTAACCCAGAGTACATCTCAAACAACGCATGACACGCACCAGTCTCAGGGAGGATTTCCTGCTGCAAACGTTACCCTTCCCTTCAAATTCATGCACTGCATTGCCAGTAAATCAGTAAGTCAGTATTTAAAGCACTCAGCAGGACTCAAAGGCCTGCTGTAATTTCCTAACCAGACTGAGAGGACTCAGACATATTCTCTCTTTTCCCCTCCCAGCAGACTCCTGCAATCCTGAAACTGCAGTCTGCTTCAGAGTCCTACAGAGGGAGGATGTATTTTCTCCCACAGCTCCAGCTATGCCACTTCACCCAGACCAGGAATGAAAGCATCATTATGCCCAAACACAAAGGCCCTCAGCTTTTACTGGGGAAGATGACTGGGCTCTGATTCCTTCTGCATGTATCAGACATCATAACTTCTTCCTGTTAAGCACAAAATCCCTGGACTCTGATGCTGAACTGCGTGAGTGGCCAGGCTGCAGTGAATAAGCAAATGGTCTCCTTGAATCTCAAATCTGTTTCTCCAGGAGAAATAGAAGAACACCCATCCCACCCTGCAGGAGCCTCATGACCAGAGCAGTTTCAGGGGCAGTGCAAGACATGAACTTGATGACCACAAACTGACAAAAGAATTGAGCTTTTGTTTTACTCATGTCCTTTTGTGGCCACAAGCTGTTTTCTTACGTACTGACATTTCACCTCACGTTAGCCAGCTCTAGAAATCACTTTTCTTTCTCCTTGTGAAGGCAAGGGAACAACACGAATATTGCTTCCATCAATAGAACAACTTTCAATATTAAATTTCCACATACAGTCTCAGTTATTTTTGTCATCCCAATTGTCTCCCAGAGAAAACAAGCCCATTTTTGTTTCTGTTATGAACTGATTGCACTAAAAAATTGCTTCATCTGAAAATTTTGAAACATCCTATAAAAAGCCACTTGGAAATTCATTAATTTTCAAAATAAATAAAGGATGGTTACACTCATCCATAATGCTCCTCCTTCCCTGCTGACATGGGAAATGCACTGAACAGGGAATATACCTTTTTGCAGCTAAATTTCCCACCACAAGGGTCATTATCTATAGCATGCTGAGAGGCTGAGATCCAGAAAAAAGCAGGTTTACAGAAATAAAATAAAATGTCATCTGACCTGGGGTTTTTTGTAGGAGGCTGGACAAGAACAGAAGAATCCAATCAAATACCACTTTTTGTGCAACCCAGAAGGAAGACAATGAGTCCATAACAGGCGTGGGATTGCCATCCTCCTTGTGATATCCAACAATACAATTACAATCAACTGCACGACTGCTTCAGATTTGTTGGTGTCTTATTGCCTAGCCAAGCAAAAAACTGACATTACTTCTGAAGATGTGTGCTTTGTTACACAAAGAATACCAAAATGAGGAGTTTCAGAGAATAACATAAATCAAGAGGTCCTCTCGGTACCACCAGAGTTAAAACCTGTAATTTCAGTATATAATATTTCAAGCATTATCAAGCAAAGATAATCAGATTTCTGTTTAATTGCTCCCTTTGTGAAAATACTTTATTAAATTAATTAACCAAGTTATCTTCTCAGTGCACAATCCATTACTAATTCTAAAATTATTGATCTTTGCATTTGGAAGTCATTGTTTGGCATCAAACTGGTTTTTGCAATTAGCCTACGCTAGCAGGCTTAATAAAACTCAAGGACTCTTCTAACAGACTATAAAATGAAAATATTCCTAAGTATGCTCAGAAATTAGCATTATGCATGGTCATCTTGACCCTAGGCAAGGAAGGCAGTAAGAACTCCAGCAACTATTGACAGCACAAATCCCAAGTGAGCTAAATACGAAAAAATTCTCTTTTCTCTTGTCCAGCCATCACTGACCTATTAACTAGTCAAATAGCACCAGCAAGGGTCTTCATTTTGCCCTCCAAGCTCTATCTCACAGGTACATATACAAAAACCCACAGCATTCACTGAATCACACTGACTTTGTATTCCTTTCTCACACTCTACCACTGATCTTAAAGTGCTCAAGTTCTGCACGAACAAAAAGTGATTATTACCAATTGTCAGGGAAGCTGTTGTATAAGAGAAAAGCTTCCTGAGCTCCCACAGACTACACTGAGTGAAAAAGCCTGTTAAAATAGCACGACCAGCATTCCTAACAATTTACATAATCACAGCCAAAAAAGGAAACCTGACTCCAGAGTAATTTGGGAAAAGTAAAACTTAAATTTGCATTCTATCATTCAGGAAGCGGACAGGTTAAATCAATCACATATTTCAAGAGCTGAAAACTGCTGAAAAAATAATGACTGGAGCAGGCATACAAGGCAAAGCTTATTTACCGTGATCCACATATGCAATTTTTCATTTACACTACACGGTAATTAATACAAGGCCCCCCGAGTTTCTCTCCTTCTCCTGCCTCTTTTAAACTACTGGTTTTACCCTCACTTCTTTCCATGCTTCCTTCATTTCTCCACACGTGCCCTTTCCATAAACAATGACAGATTGGCACTCAGGTAGAATTGAGGCCTTTCATGTGATTTCTTCCTACCTTAACCATGTCAGCGTAGAAGTTTGTATGGTGAGTGTAGGACCCCAAGTGGCACTGGCCTTAACTTCTACAAGATGCACAGGCTTTTTTCTCCTTAAGAAAAATCCAGAAAAATCTCACCAAAACTATACAACAAATCTTTTCTTTTGAGAATAAACACCTCCAAGTTTTCCCAGGGAACACATTGAAGCACCCAGTGCAAAACTGCAAATATGACATTAAGGAATAAAGTGATGAGAAAGGCATGCACCAAAACAACACACCTGTTGTTCAAAGATAACAGACAATAAAAGATGAAAATTCCTACTGTCCCAGCTCAACACAACCTCTCACCTTGACCTTGCTATGCACTAGTGTAGAAGATCCTCTCCCCAGAAGTAGGGATGGGCATGGACCCTCCATTAGGGCCTGGGCAGCAAAAAGGACAGAAGTCATCTACCTACAGGTCACTCACTCTGACCTGCCCATGCACTGCTGAGTGGTCACTCTACCTGCACCTACTAAAAAAAGCAAAGCCAGAGACCACAGTATCAAAAGGCCAAACTGCCCTGAAAGCAGAGACCTAAACCCAACTCAGTGAGAGAAAACTTCATTTTCTATAATTCCTCCTTTCTCATTATTCTCCATGTGGCAAGTTAATTTTTTTTCTTATCACGTTGATATCATGTTGAATTTGGGCAAGATATGTATCTTTGCTTCATATGGATTTATACATCTGCACATACAGTTCACTCATTACTGGAGGGGGGAAAGCAGTAAGTATTTCAGCAACTAAGAACCACCAAACAGCCAAAAACCTCTTTTTCTAAGGATAATGACCATTCTTTTAACATACAAACACAGAGATAAGAGTTCTTTCCAGCATTCACAAATATATTATTATAAAGTGTAACTTTAGGTCAACATTGCTGTTTCTGTCTTTTTTCTCCAAACAGAGGACAGTAAGAGATGTGACCTGCACGCACAACTACTGATTTATGCTGTGCTGACTAGAAGGAACTACACTGTCAGCAGGACAATTTCTCACAATTACAGTGTTTACTGGCCTCACCGAGACCAGAAGTCCATGTTCTGAATGCACGAAGAAAGCCATGAACAGTTCAGATACAAGACATAACACATGTACAGCATGGACAAGCTGAATGTCTCCTTTATGTAAAAAGACAGATGACACATACTCTAATTAAAGGTTAGTCAAGGAGTATAATGACTAGAGGCCAAACATGAGAGATGGTAATCTTGATTACAGGTTGGTCAGAGAGATCAAAGTAATAAATTGGCTCAGTGTTCCTAGAAAAAACTTTGTGAACTTTTGATGAGAAGATTACTATGTCCTGAATTCCATCTCCATTGCTTGAGACTTTTTCTTCCCTTTAAACAGCCCACACAATGCAGACACTTGCTTCTTGTTCTCCTGCTCTGACCAGTGCTGAAACACTGATGAAGTGGAATGAAATGTTACACAGTGAAGATTAACTTTGACCCATCAAACTCAATGGTGGCTTGAACCTTTCCTGGCCTGTGCTATCTATACTCACTGAACTCCTGCACTGAGTGTGAGCCACAACTCCTTGCCCCTAAACTTCTCCTTTCAGCCCAGGCACTGCCTCCTTCACAGCCCCCTCCTCTGCTAGCCCAGCATTATCCACCACATACCTCAAGCCATCTCTTCCAGGATCCTATCCATACAAATCTCCTCCAGAGCTTACCTGAACTGACCCAGACCATCTTCCTTCTTATCTCAGTCCTGCTCTACAGCAGTTTCCCTCACATCTCCAAACACCATCACTTCCTTCACAGTGTGCTAACACACCCCCCTGACCCTTGTCCAAGAGCACAGAGCTGGGCTACACTTCAGGCTCAGAAGGGAGCCCCTTAGCCCTCACACCCTGACAGCTCTGCTGCTCCACACCCTCCTCTCCCACCCGTGGTCCTCTAACAGCCCCCAGACTAAGGCTGCCCCTGCACACCTCAGGCCTTTTCACACCTGGCCATACCTCAAATGCCTTTGACATGCCCTAGGATCCTCCTTATTCCCCTCCACCAAAGTGCCCTTCCCCTCCTCTTTCTCCAATGAGCTCCTGCAAAGCCCCAGGGTTCCCCGACTCACTCTAACACCACAAGTGACTCCATCCATTTTCCTGCACCCCTCGCTGTAAGAATCATGCCCCTGTTCTCCTGCCTCCACAGCCATGGCTCATATCCAGCATCCTGCACTCCCAATAGCTGGTTCCACAGCTGGTCTCCATCCCAGCCACTGACCTGCCTTCACTGCTCTACCTGCCAGGAAGTGGGGGGAAAGAGGAGGGAAGAAGGGAACAGGAACCATCTTCCCAGAAACTGATCTCCAAACATCAGATGAAGAATTACCTCTGATTACCCTGGATTTTGAGATCACCTAGCTGAACTTTTGGCTTATGACCTCCTGAAGCAAGCCTGAACAGACACTTTGATCAGATAATAGGAATTATTGTATTGTCTTAATATCAATCACTCCACCATATAGATTCTTTTCTAGGTTAAGCAGAGAAATGGCAAGCAAAAAGGGAATTGAAAACCTGTTACTGTCTCGTTTTGTTGCAATAGTATGAACTACCTGTCTTCTCATCATTACAGACAGCAGTCGCATAAGAATGCTCAGAAAATGAGTGCTTAATGTAAAAAGAAAAATAAATAGTTACCAACATTTATTTAAAAGAAATACAGTGCAATAGTTCCCCCTACTGACAGCACAAAATCAGATTACTAATCAATGTTATTTCCTGGGTGGTCCTCAAATTACTAATTCGCTGTCCTGATGCGGCCCACATAAGCTAACCAGCCTCCTATGCTTGCTGAAACCTAAAGGACAGAGGGCAGGTCTGAGCAGAGACTTGCCAAACTCTGGCTGTATCTGGGGACTGACCCCTTTGGACAAAGAGCAAGTCTGACAGCCAGTGTGGTCCTTAGCTCCCAACAAAAAGCAATGAAAATATTATCTTTCTGCTCTAGTGTCAGTTCTCTTGAGCCAGTGATAGCTAGGTTAAATCAGGACCAAGAATAGCCACTTAGAGAAGTCAAACACAGTTTGGGGCTAAATGTGCTTCTGGTCACAGACAGCAATGAAATCATTCGTCCAGCCTTATACACCTAGATTTCATTTATGGGTTGTAAAGCTAATGTGATTTTGCACTCTAGTCATTTAGGTAAAGAATAAGAGGTTGAAGAAAATGTAGTACGTTATATCCTCATCTCATTTGGGAAAGAAAAAAAAAAAAGAACAAATATGCAATGATGAAACATAAAAGAGTAACAGAACTAAAAATAATCTACTCAAATATGGACTGGACCACACAAATCTATAAATCAGGATTTTTGTCAACCCCTGTTATGATCTTGCCTTTCTCTATACAAATACACCTGAAAATTTGCTAAATGCTATTAAAGATAATGCCAAATCTCATTTCAAACACACACATGGTGAATATGCTCTCTACCCAGCCAATATTCAGACAGGGGTCAGTTGCTGACACCTGTATATGGTCTCCTAGAAGTTGCCTAAAGCTCCTCATCTCACTTCTAATTCTCCCTCTGCTCTGTCTACAAAACGTAAAAGTGCATCAGTAGTGACACACACCTTCCTCTTAACTGCATCTCCAGCACCTGGCTTTTTCCCTCGAACAAGGCTGCACATTCCTCCCAGTGCACAGAGTGTAATACGCTCTGTCAGCTCCCTGGCAAGTTCTGGGAGTGTCTCTTACTCCAGGTTTGCACAGCCTGGCGCAGAAAAGCCTTGCTCAAGGCTGGGGTTCCTGGTAAAGACAAAACATAACAAAACAATAGTTCAAAGGATTCGCTTTAGGGCAGATTGCAGCTGCTTCACATCACACCAGAGCCATGATCCTACCACTCGAGGTGAGATGGCTTTAAAACGGTCATAATTTAGCATTTTTCACTCACTTTGGTTTTAGCAGTGTTACATCAGAAATTATAGAGGTCCTCTTTCTAATAACGTACTTCTTTGGGGAAAAGATACTTGGAACATGTCTCTGTTGCTGTTTGCAGATATGATATTGGATCATTAACCCTGTAGGACAAGGACCAAATCTTTCATCTTGGAGGGCAGCTCCTGTGTCCCAGGTACTACCTGGAATAGGGAATGCTGCAGAAAGATGCTCTACAATTACCTGAAAGGAAGTTGTAGCCAGGTGGGAGTCAGCCTCTTCTCCCACGCAACCAGCCACAGGATGAGAGGACACAGTCATAAGCTGCGCCAGGGGATGTTCACACCGAACATCAGGAAGAATTTTTTCATGGAGAGGGTGGCTAAGCATTGGAATGGACTGCCCAGGGG